>BPLR01012945.1:0-77278 GCA_021605095.1 Caerostris extrusa | reverse complement strand
CCATAAAAATGAATTCTGGGCTAACTTTGAATTCTGGCCATGA
This sequence comes from Caerostris extrusa, assembly GCA_021605095.1. Classification (NCBI taxonomy): domain Eukaryota; kingdom Metazoa; phylum Arthropoda; class Arachnida; order Araneae; family Araneidae; genus Caerostris; species Caerostris extrusa. Next base: position 77,235 of record BPLR01012945.1, on the reverse strand, counting down.
ATTCCTCCGGAACAGACGCACATGGGAAAGGAGTACCTCCCAACAATAAAGAACCGATTACAGACCCTCTGTCGAAAACGTGGTGCTGAGTTCGCCCGTTCAGCAAAATGCTTCCCCAGACAAGAACTCCAGATCCACCATAACGGTGTCTTTCCTTGAGGTTACTGGGATAAAACCGGGTCCCAACCTCTCTCAAATCAAACGCGTCGAGAATCGCTTCGCGGTACAAACCGACTCTCATTCTTAAAGAGAACACGACTGCATTGATCAGTTGTCCAGTTTTTGTGCTCTCTGCCACTGTAAACGATGGCGTCGGTGGCCAACTTTCAACGGGAGGCAGTGTTCAGGACGGCGGGTCCCGCTTTGTAAGGCGTCTGGCCACAGTTAACCGCGACATTTGTCGCCCCGCTGCTGAACAGAGTTGCTGAGCAATGGCGCTTGCTGACTGCTGTCGGGCTGTTTTCGCCTGCAGGACGATATCGGTCATCCCCTGCAGTTGTCTTCCTCGGGCGGCCACCATCAACCTTTCTAACAGCTGTATCTGTGGTTTGGAACGCTTTCCAAGCGCGCGAAACGACACTTTTGTTGATTCCGTACTCTGCAGCTACACTGGTGACAGTACGCCCCTTCTCCAGCTTTCCGATCATTCTTCCACGTGTGAAGTCGTCCAGGTTATTTCTTCTATCCATATTTCTTGAATTGACTCACTGGCACTTGCAGCGAATATGTTGAATTGCGTCTTCGTCCTTCCTTTTTATTCTACTGTTGAGCTGCGAGCATCGACATCACGCGTTTGCGTACGCTCACATCGCCTCAACGTTTCGTTCTGATATTTGCATACGCATGACGTTTTACTGACTTACGTGATCATTGGTATTGATCTCAGACCTCCTTTTCTGCCATTTCACAAAGTGGGTAGCTGGTAAATTTTTACATTGTTGCTTAAGTTTTGCGTACCAGTGTATTTCTTTCAATGCACATCCATTTCAAAGCACTGACATAGCCACTGGCAAAACCAGTAATGGTTTCCCCAGACCTTAGAAGCTGAAGGAATTTTATTTGAGCTGCGCTTTGGACTTCAGTTACGAAATCACTGTCTTTGATTCGTTTTGAACCACTATTTGGCAAATTCTTACAATTGATGCACATTCCTCGTTAAGTTCCTACATGAAGAATCCATAGTATTTCACATTTCTATGTAATACATTTAAAGATAAGCTGCTCATTAAACTAAGAACATCAGAAATTTATTCCTTCGAAACTATAATAAATCACACCCATTTACATTTTATCGTCGTAATAAATTTTGTAAAAGAAACATGAAAAACTCTACATTAAGTAAATTGAAGATACAATTTTGCTATATAATTTCTTTTTCAGATTATAGCCATTTTCAAAACATCCAATAATTGTTTCGTTGGGAACTGATTTTGATGGTAAAGTTAAAGCACGAAAAAAAATGCATATTTCATTTTCAACAACCATTACCATCAGACTGCTAATAACAGATGTTTATCACTTGTAACTGACGGAAAAAATATTTTCCAATGAAATCAAATTTAAGTATGCCCATTCAAAAAAAATAAGACAGCTGTTAAAAATCCATTCCTTCAAATTGAGGAAGAAACGAAGTCATCAATTTTAAGAAAAGAACGTAGCTAGCTAGGAATACAATAACGCTCACCTCTAAAATTGTATCGCTGCACATAGCTTTAAAATGAGGCATGGAAATAAATTTTTTTTACTTGACAGATTCCTTTAAAGATGTTAGAGCAAACCTTTTTCTATCTGCTACTAATAGAAATTATAAATCATATATGACTTATCCTTATTTTGCACTAATATATTGATGTTCGAAAAAAAATTAATGTAATAACCGTGGCTCTAGGTTCTTTTAAACAGAATGGATTGAAGAAACATGGACATTTAATGTTTTGTGATTTTGATTAATTCCGTTCAGAAATATTGAACTTTTTTTGTATTGTTTTATTAATTTAGGACAATGGGAACTTACATTTCTGTTATACCCACATACATGGTATCTTAATGAAACTTGTCTCCCCTTCCCTATCAGAAAATTCATTCCCCTATGAACTCTTCTCATCTATTCTGTTACGTTACTGGTCCTTTTTAAATTTCTCTGAAAATTTTGGTAGGGATTGTTTAAAAAATTCAAATTGTTCACATTCGTTATTATTAAAAGTTTAAAAGTCCTTTTTTTGCTTTTTCATAATCGTCAAGGTTTTAAAAACTCTAATAATATTGCTCCGTTCATTTAAAGCAGTGATATCTAAAATTACACTGTACCCACTTTGCAATTTGGTCTGTGATTATCAAATTACTCAGTTGATAGAACGTTGCTATTTTTAATGCTCATGTCCAGCCTTCATAAGTATGTACACAATTCATGATAAAAATCAGCCAAGAATTGCTCTGAGATTTTGTATATTTTGCAAGCAACTGACAAAATTTTTCGGGGTTAATTTAAATTGTTTCAGTATTTTAAATGTTCAGTGGTTTTAATCGTCAATTTTTCCCTCTGGTTCTGCGAGCGATTAGCAAATATATTTCCAAATGAAGTAGCCCTAAAATTTGTGAGATCTTTCTTCTGTTAAAAGATACACGATTAGCTTGTCTCTCAAACAGAATTCAATACAGGCTGATGTCTTTAGCATTGAATTTCTGCATCAAATTTCTAAAATTCTATACGAGAGATGTTACTCTTCTCACCTCGAGTTTTGAGTTTTCAATTCGGTTATTATTCATAATTTTTCCAATCCTAAAAATTACAAAATATTTTCGCTGTGATCACCTTTTTCTCATTTATCGTGTTAATAATTGTGTTCAACAACTCCTTATCATAGTAATCACTTTTAAGGTTCTTGTAATCAATAATTCTATAGTTGCCGTTACCGCTAATTAATCACACGAAATTTTCAAATTTAAATGATAAAAATAATATTAAAATTGCTAATATGGCCAAATGATCCTTGGCCAGATTAGCCATTTTAAATCATCATAGATATATATTTCAAAACAAGCAACAAAAATAAATCAATTTCACTCGCAATTGGATATTTTCCCAACTTAAAAATTGATAACTTTACGTTATATTTATTATAACTTTATAGTTAAGATATATATATATAATGGTGTATAATTCAATTGGCTTAAAATATTTATTTCACACATGTATAATTGAAGTCATAAAATAAAATCAAATGGCACTTTCTTCACATACATAAAAATCATAGCTCCATATCCAAGAAAATCAAAAAAATCAGAATTTACAGATGTTATCATTAAAAAAATACATAATAAATAATTTTCTTCTTTGATTAGTATTTCAAGATAATCTTCTTTGATTTATAAATAAGCCAATCGATTAAAATGAATTAAAAATTCTTAAAAAGAATGTACTTAATATGAAAGTTATCAATAATACGAGTTTCAAGTTTATAAGATATTAATAATTAAAAATAATAATAATAATAGTGTTTTAAAACACAATAAAAAAAACAGTATATAACTCTCTTTCGAAATAAGCATTTCAAATTTAAGTACTAATTTTACACAAAGTATAATTTTTTTTACTAATGTATGTGGTGACCACCCACCGATGTACAAATAAGAAACGACATTTCCATTTGTGAAAATATTTAGCTGTAACTGCCTCTCATTAACGTGAGTGGTATGAAGAAAACATTGAAACCTCCCGCAAGTCTGAATGTGGTCTCTTTTACACACCCTGTAACAATCACTATCTTGGAGTCTTCTTGTTCATATATGTAGTGACAGCAATTCATGCTGGTTTTTCCTTCCGTTTTCAAAATGCGATGTTTGTTATAAATGGAATTGGAATATGATGCTAAAAATATGTATGGAATTGGAATATGACTAATGATGGATTAGAATATGATGGAATTGGAATATGACTCTTATTGAGATCTATACAAATTATATCAGGTTAAAAACTTGCATCCTTTGTGAAATATTAATAATAAATAGTTTAGTTATTAATTAATAGTTTAGGTATCTGAATATAGCATTCTAATACACTATATAAATAAAATGTATATATTTATTTATTTTTATATTTAGAGCACAACAACTGAGCAAAGAGAATACACTGTCAAAGTTCTTCCGTTTGGTAGCAGCTTTTAGCTTCTAAGTTACCTTTCTTGATTACACAGAGGAAAAAGGAACTTTTTTCAGTAATAACTGTGACAAACTGCAAACCGTGTCACTCGCCAAAGGGGCGTGTCACGTTAAAAACCATCATAAATGTCTCTGGGGGAGAAAAAAAAAGGAGACTGGTGACAAAAAAATAAAAAGAAAAAAGAAAGAAAAGGGATCGACGAAAAACTTAACGACCACAAAAAGAAAAAAAAAAAGTGTATAGTATAAGAAAAAATCTGAGGAATAGAGATATTACACAGCGGGCAAAAAGCACGGCGGGAAAACTCAGTTAAGGATAGGAAGAAAAACTAAGTGTATAACAAATCAAGGGAAGCCTTGGGAGCGCTCCATTTAATGCCAATAAGGGATAGCAGGGGGGGGCGGTTAATGGATGAAGGCCGCCAATATTCTCAGACGTGGAACATAAAAACAGGGTGTTTGTCCTGCTGCGGCGCTTCCAGACCAAGTTGTCAGCTATTTAAAGGATACAGTTGATAAATCTTCGATAGATGATAGCTGACAGCAAAAAAAGTTGATAACATTATTTAAAAAAAATATCTAATTCCAGGTAAGGAATGCAGATCTATAAGGTATTTTGACATATTAGATAAATTTGTTTCGCTCTTTAGACAGCAGTTAATCCCAATGGATCAGATTTAATTTTAGACTAAAATTTTAATTCAGGACAAATTTTATTTACTAAATTCGAAAAAGGCAATGTTAGAATATTGATGAACCTTTTTTTTTAAAAAGGATGGAATTTTATTATTAAAAATTAAATATAAATTTGACCACTCGGATAGCATATTTAGCTGTGGTAAACACTTGAAAGCATAAAATGTCAGTGCGCCGCACACCAAATTATTCAAAGTCGGTTTATTTCACTCCAATGCAACGCATGCGAAAACGTTGTCAGTTTGCAAGAACTACTCAGTGATGGATTGTTTTTACGCACATATCATTTTAATTTCATAACTATGAAGGGATGGTTTGTTTCTCAAATTCCTTTCAGTTTCGAACGAAAATTTTAAATATGATTTTGTAATTCGCTATCCCCTCTGATTCCTCGCCAGATATTTCTAAACCAAACTAAAATTCATCTCTGCTATTATCAATCTAAGCATCTTAACATTTATATTTTAAAAAATGCAGGACATCATTATTAATAAATAAATCTCCTATGTTCTCAGACACTTTTGGACATCAATTCCAATGTCTTTCAGTGTTCGAATATCGATCAGTCAAGCAACTTGACATCGATGCAAGGACTTACAAATTTTAATTTTTGAAAGCAAGCTAATCAAACATGCACGTTTGAGTCCAGATTTAAAAATTAATTTTTGCACGAATTAACTCGTGAGGATTTGAAAATATACAATAATTAGACATGAATATACTCAGGATACTCATAAAAATGAATGAGGTTGGCCTCTGAAATGGGGTGGCAATTCAAACTAATAGATGGTTTGATGTTGTTTACAAATGACAGGCCCTTTCACTTTAGCTCAATTGCCACTAACATGGCAGAGCTGTAGCAGATTCAGTGCTATCCAGGATGCACGATGGAAGTTTCCCCCTCAATTTGCTCTGCGGCACTTAAAGGAGGCGTCTCCTTCTCATCTTCCAGAGCTTACAGAATGAATCTCGCCGTGGGATAGACATGGAAGCTTTCAGTTCAGCATCACTCACCGAGTTTCGAACCGACCACACGTAAGTTAGGTAATAATAAGTTAGAGTAATAGCAGGTAATAGTAAGTAAGGTAATTCTCCTTCGCAATGTTGTTAATATAGACAGGCTCATAAATGCAGGCTGCAGACTGTTTGTTCATTGCATCTAAGTCCGCAAGGACAGGGCATGAGTTTCAGACTTGAAATGAGACTTTTCATGTATTGTATCTAATTTTCAGTAATTTTTGATTACTGTCAGTAGTAATAAGTTGCAATTCTCTAATCGAAATTAGACTACTTTCCGTTTCAAATTAATGTCCACAGTTTAATAGCAATTAAATTAAATTTGTGCGTTTACCTTCAATTTAAGTGATCAGCTACATTAGTACATCAACAGAAATGCACATACACATTTGCAGCTTATATCATTATAAAGTAATACATCAATTTTTCTAAAGAAGAATTAATTTAATATGAATGCTGAATTTATTGAAAGCAGATAATATTTTATGCAGAAAAGTAAAGCAGTATAATATTTTTAATAAATAATACTACAGCATTTTAATATGAAAACAGATACATTAAAAGGAAACAAAAAATGTAAACTTTTATAAATCTAACCGTATATATTGCTTATTTTATGTTAAATAATAAACTTATTTTTCCAATAAATATACTCAGATGAGTAAATTAACTTTTTAATTTAATATATTAAATTAGTTATTCCCAGAAAAAAGGCTCAAATGAGTAGTTTTTGATTGTCAGACACTTTTACACCAATCCTTCCCTATTAAGCCAGAGTTGTTGAAAACTCAACGTTTCCTAAGTACCATGGTGATCTCATATATTTAACTCGAATCATGACACCAAAGTTTGAACAAACGCTCCCAAGGGTGGAAGTGGTACCTTCCACCCCATCAACCAATGTAAATGCATTCCAGCTTGAAAATATATCGTACCTATCGTCCGCAAAGATAATTATATCCAGAAATAAACAGTAAGTTTTCTTAACATGTTTTTTTATCTGCTAAGTTGCTTGTGTCTTCTACACAATTTCTTTTGGAATATTGGTATTCCCTTTGCCATGAATGTATGTAAGCGCGAAGAACCCACAGATGGGGCATAAATGGTAGACATTGCCTTCTGGTTAACTACCCAACATTGGAGTGCCATATGCAAGAAAATGCAGAAATTTCCCACCAAATATTCTAAATGTTGATTCGAGAAGCTTTTACTTACATTGTCATAATCTTCAACCAGTTTGCTCGGTTAAATATTGACAGCAACAGACGCAATAAAAAAATTCGGATTGAATTTTCTGCAAGTTCGCTGCTCACATTATTGCTGGCCATTAATGGGTCAATCATAGCTTTACTAATTTTATTTTATTAAATATTATAAATAAAAATGCACGTTTGATCAGAACACTTTTAGTAATTTAAAAATAATATGAAAGTATCTATATATTTTAAGAACTGTATAGTCATCAAAAAGCCATGTTACTTTTTTTCCAACGCATTTTTTTTTCTTCTTCCAAGTTGACATTTATTTCCACAACAAAAAAGTGAAAGAAAAAATATTGCTTCGAGCAAAAGTGCTGTCTTTTTCCATTTACTAGAATAGAAATATACGCCATGCCCTGTTTGATTGAAACAAGGAATTCCTGCAGCCATATACGAAAACAATATCGACTTTCATTCCTTTTTCTTTTCATTCGACAGTTGAAATCTTTTTATTCTCTTTCATCGAAAGTGAAGTTTTGTTACTTTGAAGAAGAAAATAAAACATATATTTAATCGGCAAATATAGAAATGTTTTTTTATACAGCACTTAAAAATGGTATGGATATAAATGAAATAACACAAGAAATCTGTCCTTTTAAAATTTCATTTACACTTAAATTTAGTCTCCCAGAATTAGATAAAAGCTAGGATTTATTTTATTCTATTGTTTCTACTTTGAAGTTAAAAATATTTTTTTCATTTTGCTTAATCTATTTCATATTCTTTCGTTTTACTTCAATATTTCAAATTTAATTATTTTTATTTGTTTTAATTATTTATATTTAAATTTAATATATTTAAAATAGAAAAACTATTAGAAGTATCAATAACCATAGTAGTTTAGGATGTAAAAAAATCATTTTTAAAATTAAAAAGATTTTTCTAGGTAAAAATATTTTTGTGCATAAAAGAAATTTAACACACCAAATATATGAATATTTTTAATAAAACAAAACCAATCCTAATTCAACAGCACTGATTTTGAGAAAAATATTATAAAATATTGCAATGAAAAGAATATTGTTTTCCGAGAATTCTTTTAAGAGTAAATGATTCGTGTTGTATAAGTCATTGCGTGTCGTATCTGGAAAAAAAGCTGGAAAATTACATTAAGAGGATTGGCTGTTTACGTAAAAGGTTTTGCATCCTTCTTATTCTTTAAATCATCGATTGCAAAAAAACGTTTTATTATGAGTTTTTATTACTGATATCATTATCGAGTTTAAATCTGAGATTTTTATATGTTAGTTCCACATATTGCAACGTCATCAGTCTCAAATTGAGATACTTATAATATGATGCATAGAATTCTCCTTATCTCTGAAAGCAGAGACTTCAATGTATTCAACGTAACCAATGTATACGCACCTCAGTCTTCCTGTATATTTAACCATTGGGCCACGAACAAGTCAGTAGTTTTAACTAAACGAAAGAATTTGATAGCCTCAGAAGATCGATTCATAACCCAATGATAACATTGGCGGTTAGCTTAAAGTATGATTCAGGTTTCAGTCCACTGGTGGCGCCCATTCATAATAGCTTCAAGGAGTTTTCGATGTAAATGTTTCGTGGTATGGTATCCACTATTTTTGAATAATTTCAAAGCTCCGAAAGTGGCTTCTCGTTCACAAGGAATCTTTTTCAATGGTCTTAAGTTCGGTGACTCGTTTTATCCGACGAGTTGTTGAGTAGTTTTCTTGCTGTATACATAAATTCAAGGTTTTGTTCTTAAACATTGGGAGGTCTGATTTCTGAACTGCTTTCAGGAAGACACTCTTCGGTTTGTCGCCCTACGATCATCTCGTGCACGCTTTAGGCTGAATAGACAGGGAACTACTGTTTAACGTAGTAATGCCGAACCACCAACAAACATCCATTCCGTCTGCAGGAATAGGAGATCAACGTGTGTAACGCAATAGTCATGCTGCCTGGTAAGAGTTGCCTGAATTTTCTCTCATGCTACACGCGAATGAGATCAAATACGAGTAAAATGTCCTTCTAAAAGGGCAATGTTAGATTCATCATACATTGGAAGGAACAAGTAAAACATTCATTATTCCAAGTAGTCCTTTCACAAGAAGAACAAAAGCCCCTCCGATGTTCAAGAACAAAAACCTGGAATTTATGTATACAGCAAGAAAAACTAAACAACTCGTCGGATAAAACGAGTCATGAAACAGGCAAAGGAACTTAAGACCATCGGAAAAAAGATTCCTCGGGAACGTGAAGCCACTTTCGGAACTTCGAAATTATTCAAAAATGGTGAATACCACAACACGAAACATCTGCGTCGAAAAATCATTGAAGCTATTTTTGGCCGACGCCACAATTTCACTGAGAGCATCGGAAACCGTGATGTCATTTCCGGCCCATTGCTCGTGAGATAGCACCCATACAAACATCCATTTCCGCATCCCTCCTTTATTTTTACCCGTGAAATTCCGCTGGCACTCTCACGAATATGTTACCACCACAGAAGTCCGTCAATGACTGCCCTCGTGTATCTGCATATATAATGGATGAACGCTGGTTTCTTTCCGATGAGTGACAGGAACCGATAGGCTTACCATTTTAATAGATATTGCGGTGTTGATGGTATGAACATACAAAGCAAAAAAAAAAAAATTGCTCTTTGTACAAGGTTACACAAACAGGTATTGGGTGAACACAAACAATACTACCAGTGTGCAAAGGCCAAGAATTTCGAAACTTTATTATGGAGGATATTTCAATTAGTGCTTATGGATTGTAGATCCTTTTGTCGCAAATAGGTTTTATTATTATTATTATTATTATTATTATTATTATTACTATTATTATTATTTATCTCTTTTTTCCTACCCATATTTTGCAAAGTGTCGTAAAATTGAACAACCTGATTTGACTTTATCATGTGCGAGGGTTAATGCTTCACTTTTTCAAGAAATTGAACACATTTTAAAATTCTGAATGCAAGAAAAACCGTGTTATAAACTATATTAGACAGAGAGATGTTAATTATGTTTTCGGCAATAACACCTCGTACAATTTGAAATCTTTAAGAAAAAATTTATATTAGAGTTTGGAAGAGAATGAATAAACGAATTTAGAATTGATTCAAGTCATACACTTCTAGAACAGAACAGATGCAGCAACTTCAGTTTTACCCAGGATTCAATAAGTGGGGAAGTTATACTCCCCCGATTTTATCGTAGCACAATTTGGGACATACTTCCTAAAATATAATATTCGTATTCTCCCCCTCAAACATCTCAATAATAGAATATGACAAGCCATCCCCTCATAGATTTTGAATCCACATTAATCTAACAACGACCTTCACTTAGATTTTTCTAGAATCAAAATAAGGACACTTTAACAGCAAATATGTAACAGCTTCAGCGTTACTCAAGTGACTTTATAGTTGATCTACAATAAGGTACTCATTGTGTATTAACACAACTTTAATTGAACAACCCTTGCTTCCAGAGCTCAAAACATTTTCTCTATTTCTCATCACGGAAATATATTCATTCCACCTACAGATATATCGTGCTCTAGGAAATGTTCCGTCATTGCCCAATATACGAGTTCGTGGCACATATCAGTGGAATACGCGATCCACCAATATTCAACAATAAAAGAAATTGGAATTTAATTCTTAAATATAGAATTAATTTCGTAAGTTCTTTGTTAATAATTTTAAAAATAATTCAAACAGATAATATTAATCTCTTATCTAAATGGAAATAAATGTCCAGCTTTATTTAACTGCTATAATTATGCCTTTATTTGAGTCATTCCAAGTGATAAATAAGTTAAAAATTCCGTTAGGTATATTGGAAGAAAAATAAATTTAATTTCGCCCTTGGGTAAATATTTATTGAGTTAAAGGACATTCGATTCCAATTTAATTATGAAATTTCACGAGAAAAAGTAAACGTCAAACTTTATTTCTTGTTTAAATTACTAATTCCTCGATAAATAAACGGTCTAAGACGATAAAAATGTTTGTTTTATTTTAACGATTAATTTTTAACTTGAAGATATCGGACTGCAATGATAAAAAAAAAAAAGCTTTCAATAAACAGAAATGTAATTTTGAAACGGACTAATTGGTTTCTTGACAGGTAACTGCCTTTGCGCAAACAACTTGAAGGGGGGATTAAATTGTCAAACAAGAATTTTATTTATCTTGACTTCAATAATTAGTTTTTTGATCCTGCCTCTTTTATGCGGCAGTTCCCACTACCGTATGGTTAAAAACTGACTTTTAATCATTAGAGGGAATTTAAATATCTCATTAATAATTAAAGTAAATTATGAAGTAAAACTATTGTAAGTAAGCAAATTATATTTACTAAATAATTTAATAAAAGAGCAAGCAAATGTAATAAAAAATTATGGACTGTCTAATTAAGTAAATGATTTTTAACTGAAAACTAAAAACGTTTTACTAATAAATTAATTTATTAATATAGTAAATAAAAAATTATTATTAAGTAAATTAAAAATTATATTTTAATTATCAATTAAAAAACCTTAAGTTACTACTTTATTATTAAGTAGATTAAGTATTATTAGCTAATATTATGTATGCCTTTGGTATCACAGGTTCCAGGTTCGAATCCCATGTCCATGTCATGGATGTTTATTAGTGTTAAACTTTATATCCCGATCTAATTAGCACAAAGTTTGCACAAAATGACCGTAGAGTGACAAGCAAATCAAATGTTACGTTGATATTATTATTAATAAATCTATGAAGATTTATTTTTTATTTAGTATTATAACGAAGTAATGAAGAAATATTGTTATGTAAATTAAGAATTTAGTATTAAATATGGACCAAAAAAAAAAAAGTTAAGTAATTAGTTTATTATTAAAGAAGTTTATTATTATGAAGTAAAAAAATTATTTTATTAATAAATAAATAATATCATTGCGTAAAATTAAATAAACAATATAAAATAAGTTGAAAATTAGTTATTTAAGTTATTAGTAATTTAGTAATTAGTAATGAATGTAAATAATAATAATTAGTAATTTAAGTTAAAGTTAAGCATGATTTTATATTTGGGTATGCGTCATAAATTTCATCATAATAATTAAAAAATACTGAAATATCACAATAGCCTATTAACCCAAATCAAACATTTCTAAAAGGATTCTACACCGTTGTGATCCACATTTAACCCGATTATATCAACATTATCACATTTATCGAAACAGGATTAAAAATCTGCAGAGGCTTAAAAATATAAAGAAAAAAATACATAGACATGAAATAAGAATTAAAGTCTTTTGATTTAAATAAAAATATTATTTAGTTATTATAATAAAAAATGATTCATTTAATTTTACGGCTCAATTCATTTACACAATTACAGCTTTATTTAATCCAAAAAGAATTTAATAGGAATAGTTGTAGTAACAAAAAATAATTTTATTTTTTTTTATGTTATATACACCTTGTCATTTATCATTTAATTTAGTTTTTATTATTTATTTTTATTATCAAGAAAATGATTATCGGTTATTTTTATATCAAAATCACAAAACCTTACCATGCCGATGAAAACTAGCAATTATGCACTAAAAAGTGAACTTTTGTTAAAATAAATTATTATTGATAAGTATTATTTCCCCTCCACTTTTTGATACGTATAAAAATTTTAAAAAATGTAAAAAAAAATGGAATACTAAGTTTTCTAGTTTTTATGAAATATAAACTAGGCAAATCTCTTGCTTTATACATAAAAAAATTTTAAGGAACATATTTACTGAGCGAATAAAAACTTGGAATTACAATAAAGGAGGAACTTAGATTACAATAAAATTATAACTACTAAATAGTAAACTGAAGAAATTCGAAGGAAATTGTAATTTAGTAAAATAAAATTTCCACACATATTTATAAAATTATCTTTATTTGCGTAGTATATTTACCTTATTTGTATATTCTGTTACCCTATTACCTTATTTACTGAAGACGAAGAAGAGCGGTTCCAAACGGTGCAAGTGATGCCTAACAGAAAGCTGCTTGGTTTAATAAATCCGTTGATCAAACATCCTCGCATTGGAACCGGGGTAAGGAGGAAGAACGTGTATTGAATTGACAAAATAAGTCGCCTAGAAGACTTTCAGGGCTGTTTCCATTGGACTAGAAAAACTTTGAACTTCTCAGGTGCTACCCTTGAATTTTTTTTTTATTCAGTTTTACGATGAAACAAGGTGGGTGAAGTTTTGGAGCCTCTCCCCTATGATGTGCTTTTATTACTACTGAATCTGTTGCACTTTTTTGGCATGACAAATATTTTCTTTTACAATTTCCGGCATTCAAAAATTACATTATTATTGTAAAACGTTTTGGTGTCATCTATGCATAAAATAAAAATAAAAAATAAACCATGAAATTAATGAATTTGTTTGTATGCATAATAGCAGGAATATAATTGTTAAAAATTATAATGATTTCTTGGGTCCAAACTTAACAATATCTGCCTAAAAGTAGGAGATGGGCACTATAAATCTGTAGACTGGCCAGACGATATTGTTTTCTCAAATGTGTGACTTCCCAATGTAGTGTCAGTGTAACAGGACCTTTAGATCTGTTCCATCCCTGTCGTTATAGTATCGAATGAATTAAATTAATGTGCCCGTCATTCGAAAATGACATATGCTTCGAATATGACATTCAAATATCATTCGAATATGACATATGAAAATATATAATGTTTGAAATTATTTATTATTCGGTCAGGAACCTCCAATGAAAGCTCCAATGAAAGCTCCCAAAATTGTTTTGATTTTAAAGTATAGAAATATTCTTTTTTTGAGTATTCATATTTGTGATCATATAATTGTATCCAATTTCTGTGTTTTAAAGTATTTCGTAATGTTCATTTTTAACGTTAGACAACTTTTACGAACAGGCTCTGGGTTCAAGACTCATTAAACCACGCAAAGTCAAAAGGTTTCAAGTCTACTTCATTCATGGGCATAAAAAATCATTGGACGGAGGTTCTTTCGTTGGGCTAGAGAGGTGGAAGATAGTATGAACTCTCCCAGACATCACTTATTGGCTTATTTATTCAATGTTATAGCGGCACAATTGGAAGGGAAGTTTACAAGCCCCTGCCCATGTAGTTCATTATGGGTAATGCTGAATCTGCTATATACATGCATTCTAGTATCGAATAATAAATACATTGGACGGAAAATTAGTCTTTGGTTGGCTAGAGAAGTGGAGGATGGTGTGAACTCTCCCAGATATCACTTATTGGTTTAATCATTCAATGTTATAGTGACACAATTAGAAGGGAAGTATACAAGTTCCTGTCCTTTAGCTCATCCTGGGTAATGCTGAATCTGCTATATATCTGTCAAATGACTTTCGTCAGAATGCTCGGCATACGAAAAAAATTCAAAAACATTCGGCATTTATAGAACGTGCTATTTATAACTCAGCATTAGAAAGTTCCTTCAAAAAAAAACGATCGTAGAATACCGCTCATTTTTTCAAATAGTAATGGAAACGATCGTACCTAAACGGCGTTTGGCAAAACAAAAGGCAGAGATAATTGAAGGTTGGCGTAAGTCGAAGAAAAGAGCCCTCCCATTCAAAACAATTGCTTCCACTCTGCTGCTGTCAATAAAGCAATAAGGAGGAGCGATGTATTGGAGATGCTGTCAGCCTCTAACGAGGAGCTCATAGTCTTGGAGGAAATAGACTGCTTCCGATAACTACCACATCCGCCGCATCCCACTCTCTCTTCCTCCCATAAATCTCAACAAAGTGCCTCGAGAAATTATGCCGAAGAGGGTGTTTTTTTTTTTTCTGTTCCCATGATTTGCGAACAGAAATCTCGTCATGGAAGTAAGATTTCGTAGTTTATTGTTTGGTAAATAGGAACTGCAGATTCTGATCAGTGCATTTTGAAATGATATGTCTGTTATACAAGAAAGATTTGCTAGGGAACAATTTTTTTTTTTTTTTAATCTCAAATTATTTCCTTGCCGGTGACGTTTGACATTTCCTTTCCACTGGCATCTCCGTTCTAAAAATAATGGGGCGCGGTATTTGTATAAAATTAAAAAAAAAAAAATTTTTCTGCCTATCAGACATGCACAAATCGTGACCCATCTAGTCATTTGCCAGTTTTATGAATTATTTATTGTGAGAAAATTATTTATTTTTGAAAATAAAATTGGCCTGTTCTTTGATGTTGTTTGTGTTGAATGATTACAATAGGGAATATAATTTATCTTTTATATATTTAAAAAAAATTTAAATTTTGAAAGTATTTAATTCAAAAAACATTTAATAAATAGCAATAATAAAATAGATTTAATAAAAATAATAAGAAAGATTAAATATTAAAAAATATTTTATTCATTGGTTTCCATTTTATAACAGATTTGAACAGCTTTTCTTAAAGAGAGCGCCTAGCCCCAATGCGGGTTATGAAAAGATTTTGGAGTGATATGGAAAATATTTGAAAACCGCCAGTTTTAATTTTTTTTTTTTTTTTTTTAATAATAGTTAAATTTTTTTTCACAATTTTTGCAAGTATTTAAATCGAATTTTTTTGAATTTTGAGTTCATATGATTATTGAAACATATTTTTTCAAATTTAATTTTCTGCATTTATATAATTCCCAAACAATAACAAAGTTCACAAAACAATGTTTTTTTTTTTTTCAAATATTTTACACATGGATGTTGGAGATTGCTGAATTTTTTTTGAATTTTGAAAAGGGTACGCGAACAAAAAAGCTTAAGAGCTACTGCAGTAGACGATCAGGTCTTCTGTCAATAACTTGCATCCTAGGATACTTGAATAATTATCTTCACCATTTTTTTTTGTTCCTGTCTCCCTGACATTTATTGTCACAATTTAAAATTGTACTTCACAAAATAAGAGGGGTTGTTCAAAAATAATAGATTAAATGATTCGCAATAATGTTGGGATTAGTACCTACTTGTAAACAGACATTTGAGACACGAAACATTCATAATAATATAACCGATAAATAGAAAAACATTGCTCGCCACATTTGTGCTCGTTTGCTAGAAAAATAAAAACAAAAAAACAAAAAACTCATAAAAAATATAATAATCTGAAAGCTGATTATAATAATACAAAAACTGATAAGAATAAAATAATACAAAACTTCATAAATATATAATAATTCAAAAATTTTTCATACAACATTCTTCATTTATAAAACCTGCAACTATGTATAATACAGCCGAATTCCTCCTAAAAGGATCGATTGTAGAATACCGAACTCATTTTTCAAATAGCAATCGGACGATCGTGCTCTAAACGGCGTTTGGCCGTTAATTTAAGTTGCAGGCCCGGTGGTATAATTGAAGGTTGGTGTAAGTTGAAGAAAAGAGAGCTCCCCCATTCAAAACAATTGCTTCCACTCTGCCGCTGTCAATAAAGCAATAAGGAGGAGCGATGTATTGGGGATGCTGTTAGCCTCTAACGAGGAGCCCATAGTCTTGGAGGAAATAGGCTGTTTCTGATAACTACCGCATCCGTCCTCACTCCTCCCAAAAATCTCAACAAAGTGCCTCGAGAAGATATGCCAAAGAGGGTGGCTTTTTTTTTCTGTTGCCGTGATTTGCGAACAGAAATCTCGTCATGGAAGTAAGATTTCGTAGTTTATTGTTAGATGGTAAATAGGAACTGCAGATTCTGATCAGTGCATTTTGGAATGATATGTCTGTTGTAAAAGAAATATTTGCTGGGTAACACTTTTTTTTTTTTCAAATTATTTTCTTGCCGATGACATTTGACATTCCCATTCCACTGACATATCCGTTCTAGAAGAGAATTGGTGAGATATTTGAATAAAATTAAAAAAAAAAAAAATGTTTCTGTCTATCAGGTATGCACAAAAACCGTGGCTCATTTGTCAATTTTAAGAATTATTTACTGTGAACAAATTACTTATTTTTGAAAATGTAATTGAATACTCTTTTTTTGGGGAGGGGAGGGCGAGACTTTTCAGTTTAGGATGAATGTTTAGGGGAGGTTATCCTTAACTTTAATATAATTAAAAAAAAAACTTTTAAATGTTGAAAGTATTTCATTCAAAAAACATTTAATAAATAATAATAAAATAAATATAATTAAAAATATAATTATAAAAAAAATAATAATAAAGAATTAAATTTAATAAAAAATAATAAAAAAACAATTAAATATTAAAAATCTTTTATTCAGTGGCTTCCCTTTTATTAGATTTGAACAGCAGTTCTTAAAACTAGCACTTATCCCGGTGTGGGTTACGAAAAGATTAAGATCTGGGAAGTAAAAAAGTGATCTGGGAAATATTTGAGAAAATACCTGTTTTAATTTTGTTTTTTTCATTTTCAAGGTATTAGATAATTTTTGCTATTATTTTTATGTTGGGGATAGGCACAATAAATCGCCAGATTGGCCAGATTCTCCACAAGCCACGTAAGTGGTTGTTTTTCGAAAGTGTGACTTCACAATGTAATGTCAGTGTAGCAGGCACTTTCTGTTCTATCCCTGTCGTTATAGTGTCGAATGAATTAAGTTAAAGTGCATGGCATTCGAAATTAAACATTCAACACATATGATGCTTAAAATTATTTATTATTCAGTCTGGAATCTCTAATGTTAGCTCCGAAATTTGTATTGATTTTAAAGTATAGGAATATTCTTTGAGTAATCATATTTGTGATCATATAATTGTATTATATTTGTGTGTTTGCCTGTATTTCGTAATGTTCATTTATAACGTTAGACAACTTTTCCAAGAGACTCTGGGTTCAAGACCCAATAAACCATGCAAAGACGAAAGGTTTCGTGTCTACTCCATTCGTGGGCATAAGAAAAACATTGGATGGGAGATTCTTCTGTTGGGCTAGAGAGTGGATGATGGTGTGAGTTCTACCAGACATTACTTTTTGGTTTAATTTATTCAATGTTATAACAACACAATTGAAAGGAAAGCTCATTCTGGATAATGCTGAATGTACTATATACCTGGCATTTTAGTATCGAATGACTTTGGTCAGAGTGCTCGGCATTCAGAAAAAAACAAAAAACATTCGATATTTATAAAACGTGCACCTATGTATAACTCCGCCGAGTTCCTCCAAAAAGGATCGATTGTAGAATACCGAACTCATTTTTCAAACAGCAATCGGACGATGGTGTCCTAAACGACGTTTGGCAAAACAAAAGGCAGATATAATTGAAGGTTGGCGTAAGTCGAAGAAAAGAGCCCTCCCATTCAAAACAATTGCTTCCACTCTGCTGCTGTCAGTAAAGCAATAAGGAGGAGCGATGTATTGGGCATGCTGTCAGCCTTTAACGAGGAGCCCTTAGTCTTAGAGGAAATAGACTGTTTCCGATAACTACCACATCCGCCGCATCCAACCTCTCTTCCTCCCATAAATCCAACAAAGTGCCTCGAGAAGATATGCCAAAGAGGGTGTTTTTTTTTTTTTTCTGTTCCCATGATTTGCGAACAGAAATCTCGTCATGGAAGTAAGATTTCGTAGTTTATTGTTAGATGGTAAATAGGAACTGCAGATTCTGATCAGTGCATTTTGGAATGATATGTCTGTTGTAAAAGAAATATTTACTGGGAAGAAATTATTTCCTTGCCAATGACATTTGACTTTTTCCTTTCCACTGCCATCTCCGTTCTAGAAAGAATTGGTGCGATATTTGAATAAAATTTAAAAAGAAGAAAATATTTTTGTCTATCATTTATGCACAAACCGTACCACATCTAGTCGTTTGTCAATTTTATGAATTATTTATTGTGAACAAATGATTTATTTTCGAAAATAAAGTTGATTATTCCCTTTTTAAAAAAGAATAGTAAGTCAAGGCTTAAAGTTTTAATGTAATAAAAAAAAAGCCATTCAAATATTCAAAGTATTTAATTCAAAAACCATTTAATAAAAAATAATCAAAATCATAATTTTAATTAAAAAATAATGATTATCATAAATTTAATAAAAAATTATAATAATCATAAATTTAATAAAAAATAATAAAATAAATTTCATAAAAAAAAACAATAACAATAAAGAGATAAATTTAATAAAAATTAAGAATAAACAATTAAATATTTTTATTAGTAGTTTCCATTTTGTTACAGAGGTTCGTAAATCGAGCACTTGTGTCTCAGTGTGGGTTACGAAAAGATTTTGGAGTGATCTGGAAAATATTTGAAAATTTTACATGTTAACTAACAAAATAATTTATAAAAAAAAAAAAAACCTTACCAATAGAATACATTTTTAAAAATACCTAAATGAAAAATCCACGAAAAATCAAGAATAAACAGCTAGAAAAGGCTTAAAAAATAAGTAAAGAAAATAAAGTAATACGAATGAAATAGTTAAATATAATTAAAAAATGAATAATCTATATGAATAATGCAAAAATTATGTGAACAAGATCGAGAATATCACAATATCAAGAATGATAAAGATAATAATTTCATTACTAAATTGCTGTGTAATCTAATAATGAAATATGATGGATGTTAAAGGTCATCTTTTGATAAACCCTCATTACAGACAAAGGAACTGAAACTGCGAGGAATTATGTAAATTACATTATCATATTGCCCAGCGGAAAAGAGATACCACTATAAAATGACGAAAAATGTCTCAATTTTCTCATGAATATACATTCTTAAATAGCGTTTTCCTTTTTCCAAGGAAAAATAATTTAATACGATTCTAGAATATCTCAGTTTGGGGAGGTACATTTTGGTGACTGAAAATTTATTTGAATCATCAGCATCGTTAAAAAAAAAATAAAAATCATTTTTAAGTGACTTTACTTCAGATCTTAAAAAAAAAAAAATTATTTTCATCTTTTCTTGCAATTTCTAAATACGTTTTCCTTTAAATCTCTTTCTCCCACAATATTCTAAACAAAGATACCAGAACGGCCGAGTGGCTAGCGCTCTGCGATCGGTACCACAGGTTTCGGGTTCGACTCCCGGTGGTGCCATGGATGTTTGTATTGGTTCGGAATTCAATTTAAACCGTAGGTCCAGGTCTAACGGGATCGTAGAGCGTCGCGGAGGTATTATTACTCCGCGTCCATATCTTATCTTCAAGCTACACACTCCTCCTGGGTGCTGCTAAGTGAGTAACGTCTGTGCAGTGCTTGCCTTAAAGCATCAAAGACATTTTCTCAGTGTTTTCCAGCTACATTAGAACAAAAAAAAAAAAATCTAAACAAATATCCTTGTAATTTCCTTTCTGAATGTTGGCAATACCAGCAGAGTTGTTAAAACAGATTCTGCTTTGTCCAAGATAAAAGTACTGAAGACTAGCTTAGTAGCCATGTACATGTGATAGTTAGCATAGTTATTGATTTTAGAAGCAAGAAAATCGGTTGAACATAACGTCGGGGATTATAAGATTTTTCCGTCGATTTACATACTATATTTCCTTGCAGACGTTGCTTGCAGTATTAAAAGTGTTCTCCAAGATTACTTTTAAAATATTCATAGATGGTCCATTTTATAAACAAGTGGTACACCAGAGTAAAAAAAACCCATATTAAAATAAAAAAATATGTTCATTAAATGGAGGTTATGCCCGACTTACACTGGTCTGAGACTCGGACATATCTAACGTTCGACGCAGCTGGCGGCGTCCATTGTTTTTGCTGCTTTCAGAAATGACCTTAATAGATAACGATTATACAAAATATCTCTCATGGATAGTGAAGCTGCGTGGATTAAAAGTTTAGATTTCCTCGCATACGACATCAGTTTCCGAAACGTCTAAAAAGTCTACCGGGAAAGCAATAATATAGCCTGTTAAGGGTATGTCATGTATATACTACTACTACTTAGTACTACGCCACACTACATCATTGTGTCTAGAGCTGAATTGCCCCTATACAGTTTGGGTTGATGTGGGTGAGAAATCTGATCTGTCTCTGTGATGTTCTACGGTCATATCAGACCGGAACCTTCAGCTTAAAGTGGATCGGCTCATTTCAATAACGAATATTCGGTTGCCTCAGAAGTGTGCAGAAAATTAGTGTATTAAAATTAGAATTAGTGCCGAAATTAGAACATTATAGATTATTGTTTTTGTGTTTAACGTCGGAGAATTCATGTTACACTTCTGTATATCTTGAACAATGCTGTTAGTGAATCCAGTACTCCAGCACGCTATATGGGCACATTGCCACTGGACAACGAGTGCGGCGACAAATATATAAACAAATTATCGATGAAAAATGGAGATTTACCAAAAAAAGCCGTTATATTGCATTATTTTCAAAAGCGTTTTTGTATTTAGTTGTCACCAAGAGCAAAAGATTATTACATATATAATAATTAGATTTTTTAAGTCATTAATCGTAAAAATTTGCAACTTAAATGGTTTTCATTGGTCCATTTCTTTATATCCATGCCTAAAAATATTTGTATTTATGTGTTAATTCAAACAAACTTGCGTATTTTGATGTATTGTTTAACAACAACCACATGTTTGTTTAACGGAATTTTCAATGGAACACGTTTTAGGCAATAAATTTCGAATTAATTTAGATGGGGAAAATTAGATTTAGAATAGCTTGTTATTGACAAATCACTTCCTGTCCTATTCTGCAACAAAACATAAAACATTGAATAAAGTATTTTTCTAATATTAAATTGTTTACTTTTATTTATTACACTAAAGCTAATAACTTTATTTATCCTTCATCAGTATCTACTAATTCTTTCAAAATACAAATAAATAAATATATCGTTAAGTAAAATGGACGTGACGGGTCACTAACAAAGCTTATGTAGTCCAGGGGGCTGTCTATCTTGCTATAAATGAATCAATCTAACTACATTGCAGCTTTTATTACAACACAAATCTCTGATGACGACTGACTCCGTTTTCAGCCGCTTTTCATTTGTTTTCGGAATCCCATAAAACCCGATGATAGCGTGAATTAATCTAGGACCGGATCACGAACGTATGATTCTTCCTTTCTTGATGCCAACAACAAAAAGACCGAAGATCTTCAGCATAAAGGGGTGGGAAAAGCCTTCTGCCTACTACATCACCTCCACACAAAGAGGCACTTGACACGAAGTGCACCCGGAATTCTGCTCCAGGGTATTATTACAGCCCTCCTATTTGTTTATCGTAATCTGACGCGTATATATCAATGGGAGTTCTCGGGGTTACTGAAGATCCACCCCCAGAAGACAAGAAAGATAGCGAGGGGTGTGTTCGAACAAAACATTAACACCCCTGTAGAATGCTCTTGGTGGCCAAGTTTTTTGTTCTGTGCTTCCTATAAAAAGAGAAAATTGCACAATTCTTTCTAGACATAATAATACGAAGAAGCAAGTAAATCAAGTAGTATATAAATGGCGATTTAACAGGGCCATTTTTATTGCGCTGCGTTCAGGAGTTTTTAAGGGGCGGATAAATTCGTTCGCTTTCACCGGTCTTTTTGGTGATCCGTTCATTGTACACTCATTCTTATTCTCAACAGTTTATTCGGAACACATCCATGTTTTGTGGTATAATTATATGAATCAAAAATGCAAATTAAACAGACACTTAATAAACTATCCTTAGTAAATAAATGCCTGTTTCCCTTATTTTCAGATGTTCCCATGTATTCAGCCTTTAATTAGAATTTTATTAAAATTTCTTATAGATGTCCGATTTATATTCATAAATAAGTTATAAAAAATTTACTTCTTACCTTTTATTTTGATCACCTTACTTTACAAAAAAATACAAAATGTAATCATTAGTTGAAATATCACGTGAAATAAAAAAAAATTAATTCAATTTTAATTGAATTTAAGGATATTTAAAGAAACAAATCATGGCAGAGTAAATGAAATGGGCTAAAGTGATTAAAACATGGATTCCTTTTTGCTGCAATCTCAATCTAAAGACAAAACGGCCAGAAAAGTGTTATTTATAGTGATTGAAAAGATTATTCGGTCCGACATTTCCTACTTTTATTGTTTGCCTGTTGCTTGAATATAATCTATGAATGAATGCATCTTGTTTCGGATCATTTAACTTATCCGTTCTAAAAGACCCGTTCATTCGTAGCCGACAAATGATTAGGAGATTCTATCTTATTCGTAGAAAATTTTCGTGCAGCCTTCATAACACTTTGTTAATTTTACTCAAAAATATAATTGTTAACACATTTGAAAGATTTCTCAGAACTTAAAATTAAACCAATTGACATAATTCAGCTCTTATTTAAGAGAAAGGTAAATACTTTAATAATAAATAACAAACAGAAAAAATATGAGTTTTGAACTAACCGCAAAGACAAGAAAGAAAAGAAGATTATTAAGAAAATTGAAATGCATTTAAACGATCAAAATGATTTCTTAACGGTATCCTTATTTAACATGATTAAAAAATAAAAAAATTTCTAAAAATTCTTTAAATGTGAATGTTTTTAAGCGCTATATACATACGCATAATTAGGCTTCTAAAGAATTCGTGTAAATAAAAATTACAAGTAAAAGTATTTTGCATGAAATGAATTTATGTAAAAATATTGAATAATGGGAAGTAAATTATGCGCACAAATAATATAAAAGAAAAATATGCAAGAAAATAATTCATATAAAAAAAAAAAGTAGTAAAAAAAATTTCGTATAAAAGGACATTACTCAAATACGAATTTGTGTAAAAAGGACTGGTTTAGAAAAAAAATATATTCTTAGAAATAATTCGTATGTACGAAAATTACATACAAAAAGATTAAGAAATATTAAAATAAGCACAAAATGATTAAGGAATAAAAGAATATCATGCATAAAAATAATTCGTAGAATAGAAAATTATGTTTACGAAGAATTCTTATAAAAAGAAAATTACACATAAAGGAATTCATATAAATATAAAATTACGTGTAAAAAATGCTTAAAAAAATTTATGCGAAAGCTTCTCCTTTTAGATCATGCTGGCCAAATTACTGGCCAGTTCATGAATGTCTATCAATCAAATCATCAGATTCAAATATATCTACAAAAAAACCCAATTTCAGGATTTTCGTTCATTTTTGCTAAATATAAAAAATAATTTTATTCATTTAGTTATTTTTATCTAGTTTTATTTTTTATCGAATATGTAATATTTTTAAACAAAGACAACGTATGTTTGAATTGGTTAATATTCATGTTTCCCCTATCTGCTAAAACCTCACCGCTCCTCGAATGGCCAATAAGTGAACTTATAAAGCTTCACCAAAATATCTACTCACGGTTATATATAAGAAACTATAAAAAAATCAATCATTTTCTTCAGCAACCATTTGCAGCCACCTTTTTCTAAACAAAGTCCTCCGGTTCTCTTTCGATATAGAAATCAATCTAACCGATACACAATGATTGTTAGCTAAGATTCGAAATTCAATGAACTTCAAATCGTACTTTTTCTATTTTTTCCAATATTTAGGTGACGCTGAAAAATCTTTAATAAATTTATTATCTGAAAAAGCCGAGAGAGGATCATGTATATCTATCTAAACACAAGAAATTCTCTTTGGAGCTGATTTTTTTTTTTTTTCTTTGAATTGGGTATGAACACTGCAATTCTCTTAAAGTAAGGTCAGCTTGTGCCAGTTTCGTAACACAGACAGATATATATCTTTGTAAACGAAAGCATAAAATCAATAGCATACATCTCAGAAATGTAAACTTGTCTTAAAAATATGATTATTGGTTTTTTTTTAAGATGTCTTACTGGTTTTCTTAAGTTCTTACAAGCATCTTCAATACTTTCCAATTGTCAATACGTTTTTGAACAGAAAAGAAATGCAATGTAAGTGAAATATTGGTGTAGAGATTATAAAAGAACATGTCGGGAAGTAATAATTTCGATAAAAAGCATAAATCAGTAAACCTTAAAAACTGAAAATAAAGCAATCAGTTTTTTTAAGAATAAGAAGTGCCACATCGATCACTGATACAGACATCTCTGCACCAACGCTGTAGACATAACTGCACGTAAGAATACCACGCCACAATTCATAAGCCGCTTTCAGACAGAGAATGAGACAAGTGACTTTTTGTCCATCTGACATCGAGAAACAAGCCTCGTTATCTATCGCTGCTAGTACATCTGGTCTAAAATGGCCTCCGTGGAAAATCCCTTTGATGTATGGGAAAACCTACCTTAGTTTGAGTAGAGCAAGACAACAGACAGATTCAAGGATTTCGTCTGCAATGAGACAAATTGGTTTACAATTGTTACACGAGACCTACTAGCTTATCTCATCAGCTATATATGCCAATAAAAATCGATCGATAGTGTTACTAGGTTTTCTCTGATGATGCATTAACACTTGGCATCTACTGTTAAAAGTCATCTAGTTAACATGCATAGGTGGGTTTGCATTTCGTGGTATATATTGTAAAATGTGACACCGTCAATAAAATGTGACATTTGAAATCAAATAAATTATGTTTTTAAAAGCCAACAAATTATTTTTACTAAACCTACAGAGAGAATACGTAACGAAAAATATGGGATATTTTTAAACAAAGACAGTTTTTCAGTATGTACACCAGCCGATGTGTCTTCAATCAGGAGAAAAGCGTCCTTTTTCCCATGCAGTACCTGGAAAGAAAGATTTCTATACTTTATTGAATAAGAAACTGTTGTATTTTATGAGGGCCTATGAAAAAACAGTTGTTCGTGGATTTCGAAATTCTAAGGCTTCATTTAAACCTCTGCCCAAGGTTATTAACAAGAGGCTATAACAAAATCAATCAGTCTTTTCGACAATGAGATTCACCTTTTCCGACCAAAAACTTCTCTCCTCTTCTGCCTATCCTTTTTTGTTATAGAAATTAATCTTGATCTTAGCTGTTGGCCTCAGTATGCACTTTCCCCAAGCTCTATCTGATTCATTTTCCACTCATATCCCCAAAAACTGTTATTCATGTTAAAACAAGACATTTATTTTATCTTTCAATTGGGAAGAAGGACAACAAAGTCCCGCTTGTCCTCCCAGACAATTCCCTTCGGGCTATCTCAATCGGGAAAACAAGAAAATATACTTTCTGCTATTTCTTTGAGGACCTCATAAAAGAAAGGCTGTTTGTGTGGCAGGCAGTGAATTCGAAAGGCCTCTTCCGAATCCTTTGCCCAAGGTTACGAATTTAACAAAATAAATCGTTCTTTTCAATAGCGAGATGGAACCACCTTTGCATTTTTTTTTCTCTTCTCTCCTACTTCTCTTTGTGATAGAAATCTATGTTGGTTGGCCGAATAAGAAAAGCTTTATACCTTTGAATGCGTGATTAGTTTCCACCACCAGTTTATACCCTTTATACATTTTTGGTAGCGACACACTCCAATTGTTTTAGAGAGTTTTTAAAGAACTTACAAAAGATACAAAAACTGTAATGAAATTTTTTTTAGGGTTTGCATTGAAGAAATTAAAGACTTCTCATTCAACGTTTCAGTTTTACGAATATTTTTAAAATATTCTACGTTAATGATGTTTTGATTAAAAATTTGATTTTTTTCAATAAAAAGGTTTCTTAATTTCTTCTTCGCCATCATTCTTTTTTAATTAAAGAATAATCTTGATTTTATTAAACGTTTTTTCACAAATGGATTTTATTTAACTGTTTTTCATATGGAATTCATTCACGTTAATGTATAGACTGATGCAAAAAAAAAAAAAAAAAAAAAAATACTACCGCTGCAATTTGTCAGTCATTAAACAAATTGCTGTGAGTTATTTTATTTCCAGATAAAGAAAATTCCGATCTCATAATATCAAGCGATAAAGAAGCGAAGAAAAATTCTTTTGATTAGCACGTAGTTAAAACTTTGATTTTAAACAGAGTGACGGACGGCTTGTTATTCCGCAATTCAATTTTAGTTCCGAAAATCTGACTGAAGAATCAATCCATTCACAAAATAATTATCGAATACTCATTATTTCACTTCCCTCTGAAATTGCGTCAATATCGAAAGAACTTTTGGCTCAATATAATTACGGCTTTTTCCGATTCCGTATTTGAGAGGAAGTCGTAAAAAAATACTTTCGAAATCGCGAGCTGTTTTGCTTCTTATTAGAAGGGATTTATTTTTATAAATTTCAACACAAAAGGAAGCCTCGGTTGTCATAGTAACTTTTCTGAAATGTCATGAATGCATGGAATACTTATCATAGCTTAAAAACCATAGTAGTCAGAAATTAAATTACTTTCTTCCGAATGCATTAATACTATACACTCTTTTGTAAAATTAAGAAACAATTATTGTCCGATTGTCATAAAATAAGTTAAATAATTTCTCTTCTCTTCTCTTCTCTTTTGTGATAAAAATCTATGTTAGTCTGCCAGGGAAAAAAGCTTTATACCTCAGATATAACTCTTCAATTGTTTTAAAGTTTTTTTAAAAACTTACAAAACATACAAAAACTGTAATGATATTTTCTGGCGTGTGAATTGAAGAAATGAAAGACTTTAATTGAAAAGAGGTTCCTAAAATAAATTTTAAAAATACTTACACATATATTTCAAGAATATGACGATACTTTGAATGCGAAATTTAATGCATTCATTTTTAAAGCATTTTCTTCGATCTAATAATTAATTCATTAAAGCTAAATGGTAAACTTAATTCGCATATATAAACATTTAATTTAATTTATTTCTTTATAGAAACATTAAAATATCTTGTTTAATATTAACCATTAATTGTTATATTTTTTATTCTCTAGCTTCTAAATTTTTTAACATTGTTATGGGTAAATAAGATTCATTTGCCTTAATTCGATCCATTTGCCTTAAATTCCTAGAAAGTAAGAAGGTTTAACAGATTTATTCACCATTCGTCACATGTGACAAAAATGAAGCGGTGGTCACACTAAATTATTTTATCACTTCAATTTTGAACGAACACCCTTAAAGCCACCTTCCAGCTAAAGCGTTCAGTGGCGAGATGTGTAGCATGGACCGGTTGTAGGCTTCAGCGGACGACATTTGAGGATTGTGATTGGTCGACTCTCAGCATCTTATTGTACTGGAGTCATCAGCACGTGCATATTTCTCTATCATTCTGCTAGAGACGAATAGGTGGACGTTCGTGTATCCAAATTTAAATTACATATTTCCAGCATATGTTCAGATTTGTTGGATTTGAACGAACAACCCATGGTCGGAATCCCAATACGCCATTTATCAGCATATCAAGTCATTCAGTAATCTGTCGAAATTGCAATCGCTAAAAAAGTATTTTAATATAGGGGGCGGTCATGATGACCATATAGTTACAATAGGGAAGTCAGTGTTAACATGTGCAGTTAAAGTGCAGGAGGACTGAAGTTCGTTTTACCAGGTTTGAAACGTTGCAGTCCCTGTTTTCAGAACTGAAGAAACTCGATAGCATATACGGCTGTACAAAACTTATAGTATCCATACCTAGATTGCCTTGTGGGATTTTTTTATATTTTTACCCACAAGACACATAAATGCGTAACCGTTACCCCTAAAAGTCCTCTCGAAATGTAATGAACTCACCTCATAAATATTCGCTGGGATGTTCTTGAGACGTATCTATGAAATGTATCTATGAAAATGCGAGGCCCATCGATGTTCAGTAATGCCAATATGAAATATTTTGCAAAATTCATGCAATAGGAATTCATTTAAAAGTATGAATAAATGTCTACGCCTTTTTCCTTACTGATTTGTCCCAAATCGAGTCTCTAATTGACAATCTTTTGTAAATAATTATTAGGTAAATTATCACTCTAATAAGCGTACTTACAACACACACTCAAATAAGAAGTTGTTTCATTAATTCCTAAAATTAGTTGTCTGCGGCATGTCTTCAATTTGTTGAGAGAAATTTTCCGATTTCTAGATGCATTCCTTTAGTTTGAATGCATTTAACGTTCAGTAAATATTCAAACGAAGCGAGAGCGCATAATTTAGGATTGAAATCGCATTAGAATTTTCTCTGCGGTTATTGATTTAGATCTAGTGATGAGTAGCGAATTAGATTTTGAAAGCTGGACTTAAGAATTTGTTAACAACTTTTTAAATGCTTTAATGCACATGCTTGTAATATTAGGCGAATATAATTCAGTTCATGTTCTTACAGTGGAATCACATTACATTCTCAAAGTATGGGCATGTTTTAATAAATAAACGCGACGACATATATTACAAGAGCCAACATTTTTGTCGATTACAAACATATATTGCCCTTGCAGAATGTTTTGAGGAAAGGCTTTCACTCCAAATTGAATATTATATGGAAGTTTCTCGTATATTTTAATTTAAGCAATAGTATTATTTCAAAATACACCCTACTTCATATAATGTTCTAAAATATTTTAGTGATGTTAGATGTTGTTACTTAAGATTTCCCGGAATTATTTTTCTAATTTTGACATATCTTCTTCAATTCTGTTACATCACCAGTTACTCCATATCTTATCACTCGATTTAAAAAACGTTATAAAAAAAAAACATTAAAATGATGGTGATATATTCAAGCCTCCATCATTTTTCTACTTACTAAATTCTTTTTAATTTAAGAACATTCATACAAGAAAGTCCTTAAAATTTTATAAACTTTTCCATTTTTCCCATCATAAAAAATGACAAAAAAATATTCTTGATAATTATTAAAAAATAAAGAAAATTTTCATTATTTTTAAGATTTTAGGCAATAAAACAAATAAGAATATAAATGCTAAAACTTAGATAAATTTTAAAAAACATTGGAAAAAAAAATAATGAACAATGCATTGATAAAAAAAGTTATAAATATAGAAGTGATTAAGAATTAAGTAAATTTGAACAATACCTCTAATTAAAATTCTTTTTAATGGTTATGTACTCAGCAGAGCATTGTAAAAAAAATGGTTTCTAAAACTGGATCCATCAAGACATTATTGTAGCCCTTGGGTAACGTTTGCTTCAATATATAATTTCGGTATGAATTTTTATTTCCAAAACATGTTCTTTTGAAAATGGTGTCAAAAATTTAGTTGTGCTGGTGGTTGGAAGGCATTGCTAGGTTCCTTTTTAAATCAACACTTCTGAACACACACTACTAATCAAACGATAAAAGTCAATCAATCAATCCAAATGAATCAATTAATACAAAAATTTAATCAATAGATTCAAAATTTTTTTTTTTTTTGCATTTGATTTCTATTGAACCCAATATAATTTATTTATCAAATCCTTTCTAATATTACTGGTCAAATGGTATTTTTCATGATATATTTTTATATAAGTAAAACAAATATATAATTGATAACTTCAGAGTTTCTTTTGTGCAGCCCTTTATGCGTGGACAAGCTATTGTGAGTTTATAAAGCAAATGCAAACATCAATTCTCAAACATGGACAAAAGTACACTCGATTTGCTTTTGCAAAACAACAAAAATCTTATAATACCCTGAACAAAATTTACAGAAGAATTTTTATTAAATTTTTTTTTCGTTATATTTTACAAAATTTTCATGTTAGACTCTTAAGATCTTAATCTTTAAATTCAAAATCTTTATAATTTATGAACATGGATAGTATATGACAAAAAATGTATTTGCATAAATAACGTGCAACAACACAGCCCCGTAAGCAAAATGAAAAGCACAAACACACGAATACTTAAAACAAACTCTTTTAATCCGTTTACTCACAAGAAAAAAATATCATTGAAAGCAATTTCTTTTCATGCACAACAACTACTCAGAAATCGAAGTTTGTTTCAAATAATTCTTGAGTTCTTTGAATACCTTCAACAGAAAGTCTCTGAGCTTGTTTTTTATTTTTCCATTGTAAACAAACTCTTTTATCCGAAGCTTCGGATTGGACGAATCTTAAAGGGTGGCTCATCAAGCAGTTTTAAGGTCTGCGGATTTAGGTTCGGTTGGAGCAAGCAACAAAGGACAAGGGCAACTTAATTAGGACTGAAGATTTCTTGTGTAATGAAAGAGATTTTAGAAAGGAAAACAGTTGCCTTTGATGACACTAAATTCCACGGAAACTCTTTCAAGAGTTAAAGGGCGATTGTGCAGGTATTAGGAAAGGAAAAAAAAAAATTTCTTTCTTTGAAGTCGTAAATGAATTAAGAAAAATAAAGTTTTCCCCAACTTTAAAACTATACCAATGAATTCTTTAAGAAGGCAATTATCATACGAATGCTTTAAACAAAAAAAAAAATTTTAAAGTTCAGTTTTATTAAGTAAATAAAGCATCTTTGAAATTTATTTCTAAAAGTAAATAAAGATTTGTTAAGAAACATCTGAACATTAAAATAAGAAAAAGTTTTTACAGTAATAAAACCGATAATAATAATGACCATGCTCATCTTAGAGAAACAAAAATAATAATAATGATAATAATAATAATATTATTTTGAATAAGCGGAATTTAAAAATCGACACTAAATAAGGATGTGAAATATAAATGTATACTCAATTTTTTTAAATTTTTATTGCACTTCCTGAATTTAATGTCATTATAATATACATTTCAAATGCTTTCTTAAACTTGAAGAATAAAATTTTTCATTTGAAGAAGTCTGTGGTGGTTTTTTTTTTATTTTGTGGAACATTTCTTTGCTGTAAAGTAACGCTGTTCTAAAAGTGTTATCAGATCAGCAAGTGTAGCTCAATGTATTCAATAGTTTTCATTCGAACTAATGGTTTTCGAATTTGTCATTATCTCCTGATGGACATTCTTTTCTTTGTCACCACTCAGCAATTCGCGATTTTCTACCATTTCTGCAATCATAGTAATTTTTGCTGTTCATCTGCTTTCACCCACTAAGCATTATGTTCTTTAGTAAGGGTTCCATAAGCGGGAAGCCTTAGTGTAAGGCTCAATAAAACATCGTCAACAAAAGTTTCATTTTCCCCATATGTCTGCTCTGGTGCCAGAATCTTCTAAGCTAAGATTTCTGCAAAGTTGTAGGTTTTTAATTTCTTTTCAAATCTTTTGTAGTCCAATGTACCACAGTCTTTAGTTTAAACCAATTAAAGCACACTCTGTAACGTTGGCAAGTATATTGAAACTTCCTCCCAGCGACGCCACTGGATGCATATGTTCAAAAGCATGGTTAAATCTTTCACAATTTCCATCTTATGCTAACCTGGCCGCTACCAGAGTTCAAGGACACAAGATGGTGTACATGAAATCCCAAATGCTGGGTTAATGTTCGATTTCTGCTGATTAATATTGGCTGGATACATTTAGTTACCACCACATTTTATTATACTACGTTAAACCACCACATTTCTACACTTAAATTCGAATTGTAAATTTTTTTTTTTTTTTCATTATGTAGTTTGTTTCCGAAATCAATACTACTCAAGTTTCAAACAAATGTTTAACGATAAAATTTATTTTCTCTAATTACGTAGAAAAGACTGAAAAATGGCACATTTTATTATGGCAAATTTATTTAATGGCTTCTTTTCGGTATTGATATAAATACGGCTGAGTAGGGCATGTAGTTTCTATCTTTATAATGTGATTTAAATTCTATATTCAACTGTAATGTGTGTTTTTCTTTGTTAAGCAGTTATTAGAGTGCATAGATTTATCTAACTGGCATTCTACCATAGCTATAAAAGAGACTAAACTAATAAATAAATAGTTCTTATTTCAATAACAATTTAAAAAAAAAAAATCTTTTACTTCAAGAATCCATGAATGTATTGGCGGTGTATTTTGACTGAATATTTTTTTTTTTATCATGCCAGGATAACATGAACTAAAAGGATTCCAATTAAATTATCGATCAATCCATTTCTTAACAGGACTTTTAGAAAAGAATTCGAAAAAAAAACATCTCCCCGATTCCCAATACTCAAATAGCTTTTTCAATAGAAATGGAACCACTATTCAACACAATACACTCTTAAATGCTGTAATAAAAACTTTTATGTATTTAAATAGCTGCAATCAATGACCGAATCATTTCGAGAACTGGATAAAAGGAGATCTGCATTCAAATGTGTCTGAATAAAACATCGTGAAAGTGATTTTCATAGTTAAACGTTTAAACCATTAATTTCGTGCTTCAAAACTGAATCCATACCATTCGTTATCCATAGAAATACAAAGTATTTTTTAAAAAAAAGTTAAAATATTTAGGCTGGAGAACGGTTGAAGAAGCTTATTGAATGAACGAACAATCTGTTTCTAACATACGCTAAAAGGTTCCAATTAAAGTATCGAAGAACCATGCTTTGAATAATAAACAAAATACTTATTTTGGTTTGTTTCGCTCGCTTATTTGATTTTGATTCGTAGCTGTTTCCTTCAATTCTTCAATTGTTTGGGTGGATGAATAAAATCGTAACGAAATAAAGGTTTTTGGATAAAATATTGAAATTTTACAGAAGAAATTGCTTGATCTTTAGTTGAATTTGCTTCTTATCCCTTTTATATGATGATGATGATCACTGGTATTGAAAAACGTGCCTAGCGTGTTAATGTAATTTATATAGCTCTTAAAGTAACATTTAAAAAAATTGTTGTGTATTATTCAATCATTTATCTGCTTTACTTTTCATATTGTCAATATACATATTTGTCATGCTATTTAAGTTTGTTCACATGTAGGTTTTTGTAGTAGATGTCGTCCTTTTGTTTGTTTGTGCGTCAATTCGTGTTTGTTCGTGGTCAAAACGACTCCCAATTACAATGACACATTTATTTTTTACACACACAAGTACGAAATTAATACCACAATGAACAATAAAAATTATTTAACACACATGTAGCATATTTAAGATATAAACTAAAATATGAGTGGAAAGATTCCAGCTCCCGGGATGAAAGGTAGTTATTTTATGACAGTAGCGTCTTGTGTCCTCTTGGGCGGGAGATTCGATGCCAATTGTACTCTTTCACCAAGACGCCGCAAGGGGCACTCTTGCAGTTCGTAGGAAGATGCACGGTAGGTGGAACCACGGTTGAATTTTGTAAAATTAAGAAATTAGCTACCTCGTGGTATAATTATATTTAAATGTCTAAAAGAATCATTTTATAATTTTATCTGTTTAAATATTTTCAATTCTGAAAAATTAATTAGCATAATACATAACTAACTTTACTTTATATTATTTCGTATAAATATGTTTTACATTATTTTAATAGACTAATCACTATTTAATTTTATTTATATCTATACATCCCTTTAAGATTATATCGTTAAGAAATGTAATTTATCTTAATTATAGTGCATTCTCCGCCTCATAAAAAATAGTAGCAAGTGAATATTTAATCGGGAATTATTGACGAATGCAGCTACAAAACTGCTAGATCTGCTGCTATCTTCAATGAATATATATGTTTCATGGCATCTGTCATTTTAATTGGACACATCTTACAATTTTTAGTTACCCTAATTATTTCGAATATTAATTACTATTCTAATTTTATCAGCTGAAGAAATCAGTTGTTTTATTTCAGTTGAATATCCATCCATTGCAAAAGTAAGAGGAAAAAAAGAGAATTTTCAAGAAAATATCGAATTGCTATTGTCCTGTTCTTCATGCATCAATAGAAAAACGAAAAGTTTTAGAAAGGCTATTATTTTAGATGCAAGCAATTTAAGTACATCAGAAAGACCCAACCAAGAATTTAGAAACTGCATTCGAAATTATTTGTTAAGGAAAATTTATCCTAATGTAAATTCTTAGAAAAACAAATCTGTGGACGTAAATGCAAAGAATATGGATTAAAATTTGGAGTATATATTCCATTTAGCAAAAGAGTCATTGTAAGATCAGTAGAACATGCCCTTGTAGTTCCCAAGTCTACATTATTCCAAATTTTGAAGATAGGAAAATCAATAAAACGAATTTCAAGCACCATCAAACTATTTCTTAAACAAAAGAATAAAAATGATCACTTAAAATTTTGTTTGTCAAAAGTACTTCTTGGCGGAAAGTTTATGGACTTTAAGGATTACATTCCTATTGATGAAAACTATTTGAACACTCAAAATAAAAATCAGGAGTAATATATTTAATTAATTATTTTATTTAATCTAGTTATTTGATAATAAACGTTATGTTCTATCTTTATTTTCTTTTGCTGTTATGATTATGGGACAAATTAAATTCATCGGATCCATTATTATTATGAGACAGAGGAAGTAATGTGTAAGGTCATTTCATTTCTCGTTATCTGTCTATCTAGATATTTATTTAACATCTTTTCGTTATTTTAATTATCTTATTGCAATAAAATTATAGAATATTATAAAATGACTCTTCTTTAAAATTATATCTTTATATATTTTAATTTAAAAAAAAATGTAAATTGTAATCTTTAATCAACTTAACACGAACAAATACATAAGGCAACAATTTATTACACAGTACTTATTTTAGTATGATTCAGATGTGCTTTCAACATAGTACGGATTTTTCATGTAAGAGTTCCGAAATGACACATTAAAATTAATTACTTTTCTCGTTTGAAAATGCATAATGGACTACGGTCCTGAGCAAAATGTAATAAAGTTTTTCTTCCATTCAATTAATTACCTTAATTAATGATTTATGTAAATGACCCTTTTTATTAAGTTTATTCACTTCGAAATAGGTCAAGCTGGTTTTTTCTTTACTTTTTCCCTTCAAAATCTCTTTATTGAAACGTGTAAAATGTCCATTTGATCCCTGAAAAATTCTTTAACAGTCTTTTGAAAACTGGATTTGATTTATTGAGGCTTTTAATTATTTCTCCCTCGAAAAGTCACAGATTTTTAAACCTTCTCATGTGAAAAGGAAATTATTACGAGTCATAAAAATTATTAATTACTAATTTAAATTATTACAGTCATGTTTCTGAGATTATAGGAATATTTCATTTTTTTTTCTAAAAGGAAAGTATGGAAGGAGTTGTTCTTGTGTTTAATTGCGAAATTATTTTCTACTGACACTGAATTTTTGAATATATGTTAAAGACTAAATAAATTTTTAAAAATAATATGTTAAAGACTAAATAAAAATTTGCTTTTTTTTTTTCCTCAGGTTTATTACCTAAATACTTATAAATATTAATAATTTTACGGTGATAATATTTAATGACTTTCATTGTTGATCAAATTAAACATGTTTTTTATTTTAAAAGAAAAACATCCTCTTTAGGAATATTAAAGAATCTTTGTAAATTATTGAAATTGAATTACATCACATAAAGGAAAGCTACATTGAAGGTTTGAGTGCATTAAAAGCTTAAAATATATACAATTTAAAAATAATTGATTTTAAAAGACTTATAAATCCATAATTTATTTTGTTGTATACATATAGCAAGATCGGAGCCTAAGGGATATTGCAAAGCCAATTGAAAACAGCATCCTCACGAATAGTCATGAGTCGCGTCCCCATTTCATGAAAAACTTCATGAAATGGTGAGGCGACTCCTGAATTCCACTTGGTGATATTTAATAAAATGCAACCCAACTCTAAAAGCAACGGAATTGTCAATTAAAGTCTCTCGCAATAAAAAAAAAATCATGAAAAAATGCTTTAGTTAGCAGATTTCAGAGCTTCAGAAATAAGGAATCGAACCGAGTACACGAAAAACAAATTTGAGTCAGAGTTTACAGGAAAATGCAAGGAGCTATTTCGATGAGAAATTTGAATATAAAAGTAAGGGATGCAGCTGTATTACACTCCTGTCCATAAATTAAGGATAATTCAGAATCACACAAAAATTGAACTCTAAAATAAAAATTTCACCTGTAGAATTATCACACACATCTTGAAGAAGAATATGCAAATTACAGGAAACCACCAGATGGCGCGGATAGTACGTAACAATGACGAGAGTGTAAAAGAGGGGTATATAAGGAATGATGGCAAAAGAAGTAAAATTGTTCACAAGCGCTTTAAAAGCCATTCAGTGCAATAACCGCATAGTTATGGCACAAAGGAAGCATTTGGATGATTTTTTACGTGGTAGAATTATCGGACGACTGGAATGTGGACGTATCCAGATGGAAAGTATCCGAGAAAATTGGAATCGCCCAGAGTGTCATCTGCAGGCTTTGGCAAAGATTCCAAGAAGATGGTAATGTGAGTAGATGCTACAGCACAGGTCGCTCCCGAGTTACAACGCCGAATGAGGACCGGTATTTAGCAGTTACTGCCAAGAGAAACAAACGGTACACAGCATCAGACCAGTGGTCTTGTGTGATGTTTTCCGACAAATCCTGGTTTAGTTTTGCAGTCTGATTCTCGCCGGACTTTCAGACGGAGAGCGCCAGGTAACCGTTACCACCAAAGAGAACACCATTGAACGACATCGTTACGGTGGTGCAGGATGGCTCGTTTGGGGAGGAATTATTAGTGGTTCCAGAACTGAACTGCATGTTCAGTGTAACGATGACAGGCACATCTATCAGGATGTCATTCTGGAACAACATGTACGTTTGTTTCGGGGCGCCATGGGTGCTGAATTTCTGTTTATGGAGGACAACGCCCGTCCTCACCGTGCAAACATTGTAGACGAATGCCTTCAATTGGAGGATATCACCCGTATGGATTGGCCAACATACTCACCGGACTTGAATCAATAGAGCATGTGTGGGATATGCTAGCCGACGTGAATTGCAGCCCGTCAACCCCCTCCCACCTGTCAACCGGAACTTCGGAGGACATTGCTTGATGAGTGGTGTAATATTTCACAAGATTAGATTGATAATTTGATACTCAACATGCCTGGGAGTTGTAAGGCCTGTATTGCATCGTCCGGGAGACATACTCCATATTAACCATCATTCTAACTATGCTATACTGTTTTTTATAAATAGGTTCTTTTTTGAAATTTGCTCCAGGGAGTAAAAATCGCAATTTTTATTAATTATGCCAAATATATAGCATCTTTTTTTGCACTTTACCTTTTGTTTAATAAATAGACTTTACAAATAACTCAAATTTGTTTTTGCTTCTGTCTCTTTCTTTGTCTGAACTTCATTATCCTTAATTTATGGACATGAGTGTATTACATAAATACAACAATTTTAAGCACAAAGTTTTACCACCTCTCGTCAGGATAAAATACTTATAAAACGACTCGAAATTACAAAAGCAGCATCAGGTCAATTTCATAATACGGTAGAGTACACAGAAAAAAGAAAAAAAAAAGACGAGAAATTAAACGACTCTACGTCGGGGTAATTATACAAGAGAAATGGCTCTCGGAATTAATCAAGGCATGATAGATTTGGTGATCAATCAGGCAAGTCCACAGAACTAACACTACTGACATTGTAGCCCAGTGTGTCATCTACGTGTTTACGTACCTTATGGTTGAAACTTTACATATTGTACAAATATTTTATGGCTAATAGTACACATTAATGTACATGTTCATCACAACAATTAACCGCAGAGGTGTAAAATATTAGGAAAATTGATAGAAACTCGAAAAACAAAAGTTTTCGATTTTAGAGACAAATTTGTCTCCTCTTTCCACCCCTGAAAATCGGCAAATATATAAGACCGCACGTTTGCTTGTCAGAAGATATTTGTAATTTAGCAATTAAAGCAGCATTTTAGCACAAATTGTTAGAAGATATTCTTTTCATGGATTCTAATATTTTAGTTCTGTATATATAAGTTTTCCATGTCATGAAATGTTAACTTTTATTTTATCAAATTATTTTCAGCTATTAGTGGCTTAAATTATGCAGTTTTTTTGATGATTTAAAGAAATAACTCTAAGAAAGAAAATTCAACTTCTAGTTTGTCTTTTTGCAAAACCAATGAGTTTATGTGTTTCTTAAAAAATTCTTATTAAGTGTCTAAGGCATTTGCATTCAAAATACATGCGTTAACTACTGCCAAAAGAATTATTTAAAATTATGTGTGGTATTTGTCGCCCCTTACATTAAACAAATTGTCAATTCATGGATTGAAAATTCTGTTTTTTTCAAAAGTTTTCGAGTTTTAGAGGAAAACATTTTTCTCCACTGAACACCCCTGAAAATTGGCAAATATATAAGACCGCACGTTTGCTCGTCAGAAGGTATTTGTAATTAAGCAATTAAAGCAGCATTTTAGCAAAAAATTGTTAGAAAATATTTTTTTTTCATGGATTCTAATATTTTAGTTCTGTATATATAAATTTTTCCATGTCATGACATGTTAACTTTTATTTTATCAAATTATGTTCAACTATTAGTGGCTTACATTAGGCAGGTTTTTTTTTTTTTTTTTTTTTTTCGATGATTTAAAGTAGTAACTCCGAGAAAGAAAATTCAACTTCTAGCTTGTCTTTTGCAAAACCAATGAGTTGAAGAGTTTCTTAAAAAATTCTTCTAACAAATCTGAGGCAACGTCCTCAAAATAATTTCATTTGATCCCAAAAAGAAGTTCGGGATTTTTAAAAAAAAAAAACATTCGGGTTTCAGAATCTTAGAGTACAGAAAGGGAATCGAAATAAGAAACAGATTAGAAGAATAAGAGTTTCATTACGATTGGGCATTTTGTTTTCAGAAAGTATTTTGAATGGCATTTTAATATTTTTACCAAAATTTATATTTTGTACTTTTCAATTAAAGCCTGTATGCTAGCAATAATGATTTTTTTATAATTAAAATGGAAACATAAACAAAGAAATATTGTTAATATCCCAAAATATCTGGGAGTTTTTTCTTATGAAACTTATAATAATTATGTATTTTATACTATATTCTATTTATATGTAATAAAAATATATGTTTCAATGTGTAGTTTAGCTTCCAAAAATAAACCTATTGCATCAAAATTATTATAAAAAATTGGAATCTGAAAGATAATTTCAATATTTAGTAGAAAACATTTATTAATTGAAAATATATTTTTAATAGTATATTAGATTGTAATAAATAATATTACTTATCATTTAACTTAAAATAATCATGATGTTGTAATAATTTATTAAGTATTAAAAAACAAAAATATTTGGAAAATAAACGTGATACTATGATTCTATTTTGGAATTTAACAGAAAAAAACCGAAAAAAAGAGTTTAATTAATGACGAGTTATTGTTCTGAGAGCTTAGAAGCAATTAAATATGAATATATCAGTTCCAAAATCCTTTAAAAATAATATTTAAGATGACTGGATCAAAAGTTGATTGTCTCGCAAGAAATCAAAAAAAGAACGATCAAAATATTGTAATATATAGCGATATATTTCCAAATATAAGCCGATCTGCGTATAAACCTAGAGTGCCTTTTCTGTTCAAAAACTTTTCTCTACATTCAAAACCAGTATATAAACGAAATAAAAAATATCCCATAACGTTCCAAAGTTAAAAGATTAAAGTATTTTTTTTTTTTTAGTTTTACAACCAGTTGTGTGAAAAGGTGAATGTCAGTTTTAAAAGCTGAAACGCAAGATTCGATTATTTGTTTAGAGTATTAGTCAGATAAAAAGCGGGCCAAAAAAAATGTAGGGGAAAAAAGTTCAGTATTTATTGTAAATTTTTTTTCATTTAATTTTTCTTTTATCTTATGTAATTTAAATTGTTAATAATTAATGATTAAACATTTTGTAATTGGAGTCCCTTCGAAATTACATTTCTCTATATCACTTATCTGTTTGAATAAGTTCAACTTGGCTGCTTCCCAATTTTCAGCGCAACAACTCGACATACCATATCTTCGTTAAATAATTTTATTTATTTTATTCATTTTAATTATTGTGAAGAATTTCCGGGGCATTTTATTGTCGGGCGTTTTATTGTTGGGCATTTTACAGTTGGACAATTTATTGTTGGTCATCTTAGATTTTGTTGCGGGGCACTAGCAATGAGAAGTGTGTTGCCACTTCAGTAAATGAGATTTGTAATAACAATGGTGCTTTTTAACTAGAATTCACTAGCAGTAGATTCTTAGAAATGAGAAAACTCGATGAAGATTGTGATAATTTGTATGAAGTCGTCATACAAGATTTTCAAACTGGCAAATGAAATTTTCCATGGTTTCTTTCTGCAGATACGCTTTTATAGGTAGTTACCATTTAATGTCCTCTTGGAATAACAATCATAATCCAATTATCTCAAGTCAGTGCTTTGTTAGTGGCATACATAAGTGAAGCACATAATCCACCGATCTTTAACAAAAAATCGGTGATTTTTTTGTGTTTTCTTGGATAGAAGGTGAATAGAAATCAGTTGCTAAGATATCACTTGATCTTTTGACAGAGACTTGAAAATTCTTTTGGAGCGATGTCAAAGAAATGAATAATACGTAGTGATTTTAAACTATAAATACACAGACACATTCCGCAGGAGATATTCGTATGCCCATTTTATTTAAACTAATATACATTTTTTTCTGTAAAAATATTTTATTTACATCATTTTCAATAAAATTTTCATCAATGAAAACAGATAATATATTCCAGCTTTAATTTAATAAAAGTAAGATGTTCAAATATTAAAAAATACTTTATTCAATGTTTTCTATTTTTATTGCAGAATAGAAGATCAGATCTTTCATCAAATAACTTCATAACTTAATAGCAGAATACAAGGTCCCTATGTGCGTAAAAGTTTTTATTTCAGTGGTACTATATTATTCTAACGTTGCCCAATTCTAACTTTACTGGAAACAAAGTAGATGTGTACATTGCTAAAATGCTCAAGTCTGTTTTATACAATTGATATTTGTGAACACATATATTTAGAAATATATAAAAAATATTCTACAAATGAAAATCAATTGACCTATTACTTTGAGTTTTGTTACTGCAAATTAAATTAATAAAATACAAAAATATATTTTTTAATAAATATATATTATTTATTTGATTTCTTTATTATATTATATAGATATTTTATAAACAGAAATACATAAACAGCACAAAATAAATCGATTAAATAATTTACCAGGGGTTTTTGTATGTGATTTTTGGTTGAAGTTGCAATTAGTACATGTTAACATGTTAACATCTTAAGTTAACATCGTCTCCTGCTTTTGAGTTAACATTGTTTCCTTCTTTAAATTAATATGGTTTTCTGCCAAAGTTAATATAGTTTCGAAATTTTTTTGAAAACAATGACTTCAGTTCTGCAAGAAAAAGTGAAACCATCCATTTTCGAGCCAGAAGTTACAATTCGAGACAAGATCTCGCCAGAGAACAGCCATCCGCTTCACAAATCCTGGTCTTACGTTGTGAAATCCCAATAAAACACCTTGATAGATAACAAATGAATTTACAAGAAAATCCTTTTATAAGAAGATTTCCCAAGGAAAGGGATCAATAGATCTTGCTTGGGAAGAGAAAAAGCAATATCTTTATTAGGTTTCTCGCCAATAAACGCACGGTAAAAACTTTTTGCTCTCTTTTATTTCTAAAATAATCAATTAGAGTGATTCATTTCAGACTGATGAGAAAAGTTGAATTCATTTGGAACTTCAAGAACAACATTTGAATTAAATTGCAATTGAAAAGGTTACTAATTTCAGCATTTGGGATATCTCTATTTTCAGTGTAACGTAGATATCTATCTATGCAATGCAATGCAATACTAATAGTAACAGTGCAATTATTATTTAATGTAAGTATCACAATTTATTCCATCAAACTTTCATTGATTAAGCAACTATTCAGTGATCGATAATTGGAAAGTAATAGAAAATAATAAAAACTAAAAATTCATATTCTTTTTTTTACCATATTTTCTTTCAAATAATAAAATGGTTATCATTTTAATAACAGTAAAATTTTTTTTTCGAAATGTGACAGCCACGATATTGATTCGCGAATAATTCCCATGTTCACACAAAGGTTCTAAAATATCACGTACCATTCAAAGCAAATAGCGTCAAAAGTCGAATATTTGCTATTTACATTGGATAATTTCATTGTATTTTCAATAATTAAATTAATGGACTTTAAAATCAATTTGAATACCTAAGTAAGTCATTATACAATTCGTTGTTTTTATATGTTCTCAAATAATTCGAAAAGATTCCCGATTTATATGCTGTGGCTGTCATGAAGAGTAACGAAATATTTTATATTCTCGTTTAAACCGCACTGGACATGAAAGACATTATTATATTTTTTTTTTTAAATAAGATAAACAATTATTCATTTCATTCAGGTCGTTGTATAATTTTAAACAGTTTGTTTTTCTTTCAAGAGGAGAGAATTTAAATCATATTTTCTCATATTTCTTATGCAAAATAATGTTGGATGTTTCCTTTTGATAGTAACGATTTTATTATTATTCATGATTATTATTTTGTCTTTCTTTTTTTTTTTCGTTATTTTTATTATCTATAACCTAGTATATCATCTTCTCCTCTCCGATTTCATACACCTGACACGCATTCTATCAGATCATGATACATAGCTTCCAGAACAAAATATTTCCTCTCCAAAACTACTTTTTATTTCTAATTCAAAGGGAAGTTTACAATGGTTCGCCCAAATGATCAAAGAAAGAAAACGAAATAGGGCACCGCTGGAAGTTCTCGAGATGATTGTACACTTCCTCACAAACTATGGTAGGATGAAGAAAAACCGGAAGAAAATAGAGTTCCAGTATCTTTCATAACAACTCGTCTTCATCTTTGACAACAGGTGGAGCGTAAAAATGAAAACTGGAAATCTGGAAGGAATTTCTGCCGTTCCTTCCTTTTCATATCCTTTCTCTTTTTCAAAGAGCAAAAGTAAAAATCCAGACCAGTAAGAAAAAAAAAAGGAAGAATCGAAAATATCCGATGTTGATTTCCATAAATATGGAGACGATAAGCTAGTCAATGGATTCCACCTGAATAATATATGTAGTAACTGGAAGTTCCTTACTTTAAACATAACTATATACAGTCC
Organism: Caerostris extrusa; assembly: GCA_021605095.1. NCBI lineage: Eukaryota > Metazoa > Arthropoda > Arachnida > Araneae > Araneidae > Caerostris > Caerostris extrusa. Next base: position 33,264 of record BPLR01012945.1, on the reverse strand, counting down.
CAAAAATGATGGAATGTATGATATCGGAGAGCAGGAAATAGTTATTGATGTGTGTCTTAAATAGAAGCTGTTTCTGTTCATCCCCTGCATACATGACATTTGGATTGTTATGGCCTTTATGAAGCATGGAAATAGCTTTTCAAACAATACTTTTATGAGAAAACGCTATTTATAATTTATTCCAACTGTAATGCAGCTTATCAATTATGAAAGCTAATGTATATGTTTATTTATATATCTGTTAATTTAAATGTGTGTGTGTGTGTGCGTAAATATTGTTTACAACGGAATTTCGCTTCATCACTCTGCTAATTAATGGAATACAGCGAAAATGGCAATAAATCGTTTCGTGAAATAATACACAGATAGGCATTCAATGAGCATTTCTTTATCGGAAAGAAATGTTTAGAAGTGATATAAACAGTTCAAAGAAGGCAGAGAACGCATTGAAGACGAAGAGTCCTCTGTCGACCATCAATCTCAACCGTTGAAACTCTTGTCCAAAAATTAAAGATTCGGTGCTTGCAAACCGTCGATTTACAGTTAGAGACCTTGCTGATGATGTTGGAATTTCAAAGAATCGGTCAATTCCATTTTGGGTCTCAAACGCGTCAAATCTCGATTGGTACCGAAAACACTGAATGCGCCAGCTCACACTGCATTGATTGTGACGTTTACGCCAAAAATGAAACCCATATCGTTCCACAACCACCTTATTCACACCGTGCGATTTCTGGCTATTCCCCTTAACTCAAAGGCCATTCCGGAAACACCGTTTCGAGTCGACTGAAGAAATTCAACGTGAATCGCCGCGCTCTTTGAAGTCCACTCCTGCCGATGAATTTTTGCATGCATTGAGGATTTGAAAAAAATTGGCATAAGTGCTTTGTGTCCAGAGAGAATTACTTTGAAGGTGATGAAAGAAATTTGGAAGAATAAATATAGTTTTTGAAATAAAAATATTGGTCTTACTTTTGGGCACAGTAGTATAAACATAGCGAAAATATACTTTCAACATGCTTCTATTTTAAAGTTTTAATTTAAAAAGGAATCAGTTTTCGAACTAAAATATTAAAATGAGTTTTAAAAATATATTAGGAATTCTTTAATAGCAAAATACGTTCCTAAGCAATTTGGAAATGGATTTTCAGAAATGTTCAAACACTATTTCAAAACGGCTTAAATCTTTCAATATCGAATTGTTTTTACAAGCATCATAATTTTTCCTATAAAGGAGTAAAAAGAATAATGCCCCAAAAATTGACAGATTAAAATAAACAGAATCAAATCAAACAAATCATTTATTTTTTTAAAAAATTCCAAAACATCACCAGTTTTATATCAGTTTCACCCATGAAGACAAACATAAATAAAAAGTCACCGTTCCAAGAGCCAACATCAACAACAAGAACAAAATCAATAATAAACCACTTCATTATTTTAAGCTGCCATAATTTTTTTTTTTTTTCGGGTGAAATACTTGTTTTTCATAAAAGACGCCTTGATTTTTTTTTTTGTTCCTTCAAAACAAACAAAAAAAAAAAAAAAATCAGATCTCTTGCCATTTTAAAAGATTTAGAATGTTTAATTCTTTTATTTTCAGTTTATATGACTGAGAGAGCACAGTTATTTTTATGGGACTTCTTGATTGTCAGTTATCGTTTCTTTTTTTTTTCGAATGTTTTTCTTTCAAGATACTGTATGCAATAAAGGCATTTAAATTTATGGTTTGTGCCGATGTTTATTTTTTGATATCTATTTCTAGTGCTACTTTACGAGATAAAAATGGTGGGATCTATAAGCGAGCTAACAACTATATGAGAACTACAAATTTTTCAATGAATTTGCATGATTTTTTTTTATTATATATATATATATATGCATGCACGCGCGTTTGTGTGAAATTATGGGAAACTACTTTTCAATCAGATATTCGCAAGGCTGATCATATGCTTATTTGGCTTTCAAGCAGATTTCAGTTTTCATTCACTTAACTTAATATATAATATATACAGTTTTTGATGAAATTCAAATTGTGAGAAAGATACAGCTTTCGGTTCATAAAGAGGTAAATAATAAAGCGATATAACAATAAGCGTAAATAATAACCTAAGCACCAACAACCAGAAAACCTGAATATCGATACAAAGCATTTAACATGCAGTCAGAATCGCAATCGGGTCTCCTCATTTCTCAAAGCAATGAACACAACTGACGTGGTCAGATTATTCAAATTCGGGCACTGCTGCAAAAGATTGGATAGATTATTTTTTTTATTCTAAGACATCTGGCAAAGACTTAGACAGTTGTCTTTGATGACTTAAGCTAAGGGCTGCACCAACGTTATTCACTTAGCATTACCCAGGAGGTGCATGTAACTTGAAGATAAGCTACGGAAGCGGAACAAAGTAACGTGCAAGTAACAATACTCTCGCAGTGCTCTACGATCAAGTTAGACCGGAACCTACGGTTTAAAGTGGATTCGAACCACTACAAACATCCATGGCACCGCCGAGACTCGAACCCGAAACCCGTGGTACCGAGCGCCAAAGCATTAGCCACTCAGCCATTCAGGCCCCGAATATATAATTATAAAATCATTAATGATTAATTGACATTATAAATCTCTGCAGTTAAAAGATACCCCATTGTAACCTTTTAACTGCAGAATGGTTTCACCATGTGTAACGTTGATTGTGTTATCATGTATGAAGTTATTATTTGCTCTTTTACATTATTTTTATTTATTTATAAATCATGAAGAAATGTAATCTTTATATACATTTTTTCTAGATTTGTTTTTCATCATCACCCTAGTAGCTACTATGCATCACAGGGCTAAAAGTTGAATGAAGATGATTACATGGGCTACGTATGCGTAGCTAACTAAATCATCATCGAGTTTCTGAAACTAGTTATGGCAATAGTTGACATCAGAGAATTTAAACTTGAGCCATTCTGCATGTTAGTTGCTCACATTATCTTTGGCCCACGAATCAAACTTGTTATTAGGTTTACCTTCCGAAACATTTTTGTAATTTTATATATAAGTATAAAATCTATTTTAAATGTTCGGTTTTTATAAAAGTTTAAAAGCTACTTTCCTATTTTAGTTAAAAAAAAGGAGAGTTGAATTCATTCTAACTGAGAGAAAAGGACTAATAATAAAGAAATTAAGAGAAAAGAAAATAATCAAAAGAAATTAAGAGAAACGAAAATAATAATAAATGAAAATAATAAAGCAATAATAATAATAAATAAAAACAATAAAGTGTACACAATAAATGAAAAAAGAAAATTGATATATAAGAAAACAAAAATTAAATTATTTTGGCAATTAATGAAGTTTTCTATTGATATATGTAAACACAAACAGTCATTCAACTTTAAAAATTTAGAAAATAAGAAAAATAAATAAATAAATTTTAAATCAAAAACAAAAATTAAATCATTATAGATTAATTAATGAAGTTTTTCTATTGATATATGTTATAGTATAGTGAAAAATAAACTGTACATTAATCAGTGATTCAACGATTTAAAAATTTAGAATAGAAGATTTAATTTAAAAAAAACAATTATGCCAATAGTACCTGCCGTCTGAATATGGTATGCATCAAAAAAGAAGGAAACTAGGCTATTTGAAGGGAACCAATCAATTTATTCAGACTTTAAAAGAAAATAGGAATAAAAAAACATTAAGATAACTATTTATACCCAACACATAGAAAAGAAACATTTAACTCTAGAAACGAATTAGATAAGAAATGTCAGAGTGCAAGATTTTCTACAGTGAAACGAATAAAACAAAAACTTGGAAGGTGAAAATAATCCTGCAATACAGATGTCTCAGTTCTCTCGAAATAAAGTAAAAGCTTTTTGGTTCAAAGCGGTAGTATGGTTTAAACCCACAGACTTAAAAGTTTGCCATTACTCAAGATTGCAGCAAATCCTCTTTATTCCCCCTAAGTGACATCTATAGATAAAGCACTGCATGCCTCACAAGACTTAAAGCAGCATTAAAAAAAAAAAAAAAAAACGATTTTTTTTTTTACAGCTTTTATAAGAAGAATAACACAGTGTCAAAGCATTCAAAAACTTGAGCAAGATTTTTTTTTTTTTTAATCTTCCCCAGATTATTTTGGCATGGGCTCCATGCACAATTCTTGTAAAACTTTAACAAAGAAGCGGGCGGATAAAAGATGTGTCATGTGACTCGAGATTTTCTTGACTACTTAAGTGAAGAAGATCTGCTTTTGACATCCTTGTTAAGGGATTCTTAATTTGTTTAGACGTTGGTAAAAAGTGACAAAAATGTGCCTTAAAACCACATAAAAATGTGCACAAATGATTTGGTATAACTTACACAGTTTCGCTTTCTGCATTTCTTTGGATGCAAAAAGTTTTATTTTACAATTCATTTAAATTTAATAGGCGATAGAGATATTGTGGATATTTTTATGTAGCGGTACACGTTATAACGCTGTTTGTATAGATTTAACTAAATCTATGTTTGAACGCGAGAAAAAGGATTTGTTATTCGACCTTTGTTTAGTATATAACTTCCTCTTGCGAATTAATACCCTGTTCAAATTGATGGATGGCAAAAACCCCAAGATGCAAAAATATGGGAGAAATGAGCAAAACCTTCCAAACAATTAATTAAAAGGTTAAAAAGGATTTTATTCAAAAACAGGTAGCTCCAAGCACAATTAGAAAAAAAAATAATCATGTGACAGGCACCCGGCAAGAAAAATCCAATTTTTCCAATTCCACTGAATGAATCAATGATAAAACCTGATTGCAATCCAGAAGTTACAACTTATGTTCATGCTGAAGACAAGATCGTCAAGCAAACTGTTGAGACATCGGACCTTATGCCTCTTGTAGTGCCAATTTGATGGTTCGCCATGCGATCCCCAATCATTGTTGGCGGCTGGTTATGGCTGTCAGGCATTATTGGTCTTACAAGTATTCTAATGGATATAGGTCCGCCGACATTGCAAGACAATCCATGCGGTGAATATCCTCTCTCTCTTCAAAAGTACGAAGAATCAGCTACTGTACGAAGAAGTGTTATTTATAAGAGCAAATATGGATCTACAGGAATTTTAAAAGTCGCGAACAATTTCCGTAAAATAGTGAACACAAGTTGATGAATCTCTTTGGAAAATGCAGAGTTTAGTATGGCTACCAAGCAAGTTACCACCCCAATGAGAACTCAATCGCCGTCAAAACGGTCCCTTTTGGTGATGTTGGAGAAGTAATTGCTTGTTCTCTTCTATATATCTGTTGTGTACGTTCAAAATTGCGCATTAGGCAAAGTCGGTCTCTCATCCGTAATGAGCACTTAATCTTATTATTGATGTGTCCATTCCATGTGTTCCTGGCGTTTATGATGAGCGTGCGTTAATGGCAAACGCTGTACCTATCGCCTTGCACATGGAAAATGTTTGTGTAGCCTCCGTTTACGGTAAATCATGATACCGAACGTCTAGCAATCTGTTACATATGCATTATGATTTTTTCTGTTGTATAACATCTGTTCCTTCTCTTCTGTAAGAAAATATACTGGTTGTCAGTCGCCATTGTTGCTCGTGGATGATCACTACTAAATGCACATTTGTTACTGCTATTTCAAGTCTTTGCAAGATCAAGAAACGATTTTGTAGGCGATCCCGAATTCCTACGCTATATTTGCATCTTCTTAAGAATTACCAGTGAAGCGATATAATGATTGATCACACTAGTAGAAATATGGAAATCATTGTATCCCTGGATTTCCTGATGCACCCTGAATAATGCCTGTGCAATACATGACTGGCTATCAGTCCAAATCTGAACGATAACTGTCACAAGTCTATCTCTTGACTGGTCATTTCGGTTCGTTCTCTTTGCCTTGTTAAAGGCAGAACATGACAACTTCGCAAGGCAATATGTTAACTTCACCACCTCGTCCTTAATTTTTGAGCACCAATATATTGGTGCGCGTTACATACCACTTACTCAATAATTAGTAAAACAGCAAGAAATATTCTTTTTTTTTCTGAAAGTCAATATAAATTGTTTGGGGGCCTGATGGCCGAATGGCTAACTCTGGCGTTCGGTACCACAGGTATCGGGTTCAAATCCCGGCTTTGCCATGGGTGTTTGTAATAGGATCGTAGAGCGCTGCGGGGGCATTGTTACTCCGCGTCCGTGGCTTACCATCAAGTTACACGCGCCCCCCTGGGTTGTGCAACGTGAGTAACATCGGTGCAGCCCTTATGACGAAAGATCACGGTCTATTTGTCAGCTGCATTAGAAGAAAAAAATATATAAATTTGTTTTAAATCAATGAAAATTTTTAATTGCGTAAATTTGGAAAAGCAATCAATAAAAAAAGTCTTTTTTTTCCGTAGTCCATATTTTTTGTTATTTTCTCTAGAATATGTAATAGTTCGCATGCCTGCAGTTTTAACGTAAATTGAATTGGTTACCCAATTTCGAACCAAAACATACACTCAAGAGACAAAAACATTATGACCACCCCTACATTTTGCAATGAACTCGCCTGGATGACGGGGAAGGCACGTGATCAGGTGGAAGTGGTATTTAACTGCTGCTGGAGAGTCTGAAGAATCACTCTTTCACTTACTTCTATGTGTGATGGGAAAGGCTGCGGATCTAAGCGACTTTGATAGAGGGCAGATTGTAATGGTTGGAAGGCTCGGAACAAGTATTTCCAAAACTGCACGACTCTTGGGTTGTTCGCCATCTACAGTTGTTAGTACTTACGCAAAGTGGCTGAATGACGGTGAAACCAGCAGTAGACGAAATGGTGTTGGACGACCACACGCCATCAAAGGATAAGGTCGTCGGAGACTGTCTCGCATGGTGAAGCAAAACCAGAGCCAAACAGTGGCTCAGCTGACAGCCCAATACAACGCAGGGCCAAGTAGAATAGTATCGGATCACACTGTTCAGCGAACACTGTTGGATATGGGGCTACGCAGTAAACATTCCACTCGTGTCCCATTGCTGGCAAGCGTCATCGCCAACTGCGCCTGCGCTGGGCCCGGGAACATCGTGACTGGTCCATGGATCAGCGGGAGAGAGTTGCCTGGTCAGATGAATCACGGTTTGTCATTCATCACGCCTATGGCCGTGTCAGGATACGCCGTCTTCCAGGCGAACAGTTACTCCCTCAATGTACAGTAGGTCATACACAGGCCGGTGGAGACGGTATTATGCTTTGGGGGACGTTCTCTTTGGCGTCACTGGGACCCGTGGTTGTGGTAGAGCAGACCATGAATGCTACAGGGTATCTGAACATCATTGCGGACCAGTTGCACCCTTACATGACCTCTGTTTTTACAGCTGGAAATGGAATGTTCCAACAGGACAACGCCCCTTTCACAAGGCTAAAATTGTGTTGGAGTGGTTCCAGGAACATGATGCTGAATTCCAGTTAATATCCTGGCCGCCTAACTCATCGGATCACAATCCGATAGAACATATTTGGGATGTCCAGGGATGGCAGCTCAGAGTTCAAAGACCACCACCTTCGCAATATCTCGGATTTGCGTGATTGTTGCTTAAACATCTGGTACAATCTGTCTCCGGACATCTACCAAGGACTTGTGGCATCCATGCAAGGCGGGTTGGAGCTGTTTGTTGCGCCAAAGGCGGGCCAACTCGTTATTGACAGGTGGTCATAATGTTTTGGCTCTTCAGTGTATATTGAGAGAAACTCGGTGGGAAAAAATAGATTAATATTTCATACACTTTTCTAAGAGTTTTCAGATATTTTGTCGTTTACAGTCATGTTATATTCTATACACGGAACTGATAAACTTTTCTTTTGTTTTCGTCCTTTACTTCAAACAGCTGACTACGCATGTTTGAGGCACGCTTTTGGTTTCGTCCATTCAATGGTTTTATCTTCTGCTTCTATATTTTCCGGCATCGGGCTCTTGGTTCGAATCTCTTCACGACTTTCGAATACTGTGAGGAAATGTGACGAGTCTATATGATATTTACATTTTCGAGGCATCCGCTCATGACCTGAGAGTAAGAAAAGAAGATGCCACGGCTGTTAAGAAATAGATGACACTTTAAACTGGAAAAACTTCAAATGATATGGGAAGAAAAGGTTTCGTCACTTTTTTTTCCCCCACAAAGTGATTTGCAGTAAAAAAAATGATCTTTTTTAAAAAAAAAGAAGCTTTAAAAAAAAAGTTTAAATAGAGAAAAGATATCTGACTTTAAAATTTTTAAAATTTTATGAAATAGGTCTATTTTTTCAGAATAAATAGCGAATATTTTTATTTTTCAAAATTAAAACTGTTTGAAATTTTATAAATATTCAGAATGTTATAAAGTCTTACAAAGTGTTTGTAAAATTTCATTATATTTTAAACTCATTAATGAAATTTTTGTTTTACATTTGCCAGGAAGTTTTACATATATCATTCGCTACTAGATCTCCAGATAAGTAGAATATTCAACTTTACTGAAGATGAACCAAGAGGGTATAATTTGTTAAAATTCACTCAGTGGATACCACAATGGAAAGAACATTTAAATGAATGTCATCTAAAAGTTCGTTTGTGTTTATTTATTCTCTCCAATCTATAGATTTATCTTTCCCATCTTCAACATTTTTTTTTTTTTTTTTTTACAAGATTAAAGAGCATCTCCAGATATGGTATATCTGTCTTGTTTGAACCTTCCCACCCTATTTTCAAACTATCTGGTTTTTTTCTTTCAAAAAGAAATATCTGGTTTCTTATACGATTTTTTTTTTTTTGACATGAATAAATTTGGATAAATCATTTTAGTAAAACAGTTAGTTTAATATCCTTTTAAAATATTAATGTATAAAAAATAAATACAAAGAAATCAGAAATACAACAAAAATTAAATGATTAAAAAAAAATACAGAAAAGTAATAACTACTCACCGTAACTTTCTATCTGTATCATGTGGATTACACATTTTAGAAAGCTTAGAATTTCGTAGTGTGGGATTTTATCGTGTATATTTTCTAATTGAAATTTCATAAAAATTATTTCTATAAAAACCCCAACCTAATTATACACACTAATGATTTTTTACAATAAAGACTTTTGCCAATAAAAAAACTGAACAAAGTTTTGCAAGGAAAATCGTTCTATAAAACTGGAAAAGGTTCTGATAGCTTGATGCAACGGCTATAAACACAAAACTTTATTGATCATGTTGCGTCAAAGAATTGAATGGAACCGACCTTGGATTACAAAGCTCTGTGATCAGCATTCAGGAAATGACGTTATTTATTTTACAAGTCTTACTAAGACCAGCAATTTAAATGCGTTGTTAAAACCTGTTAAATGGTTGTGTAAAAAGAGTGGCACCACATGTTTTACGCCTCTGTTAATTTTACAAGATTATTTTTTAGGCAATAATTTAAGTCTGCTTTTCATACGGTGCTGCCAATTATCAGCAGGAAATAACAATATATTATGCTTAAGTGAATAATACTTAAAAACATTTGAGAAATTATCGTGATTTGTGTAGGGAATCTAGCATTCTGTAAACATGATTAATATATGTAGCATTCTCTTAAAAGAACAACTCATTTTTGATGCTATATGCGAATGAAGAGAATTTTTGATATCTTTAAAAAATGGAAATGCTGTTCAGATGGCCCGTTGGTCATTTATCGAAACGAGTGGTCATCACAAGTGGCGATTATCAATTACTTCAAAATGCATACCAAATACACCTCAGAAACATTTTTGATTTATGTGTTTGAATTCAAACTGAACAGACGTGAAACTCATGAACACAGAAAGAAACATGAACAGATAATGAAATGATCACAATTGCAATCACGAGTAGTTTTATATTGTATGTTATATTCAGATGATAATCTGATCAGAGTATGCGCATAAAAATATTTTTAGGGTGTATTTGTATACTCTTGTGTATATTTATATACATAAAAAATGGGATAATGGCATCCTGAAAAAAATGTAGAGCAATGGAAATTTTCAGTAGTGTCTAGGATATTTATCAGTAGCCGTTGATGCTTTTCAGTTGTGGAAGTAAGCAAACTGTTACTTCTATGTTCCAATCGAAATACTTATCAATTTCTTATTAGGTATTAAATTAAATTCACTGAATATTTTAAACTAGGAATTTCTGTTATGATAAATTAATAATACATCAGTTTATAAATTTCCCAAAGCTAGACAATGCCTTTTGTCATCTCTCTGGCAAAATACGAACTCCTCTTCAAAAGAATGATTCATCTTTTGACTACAACTTCCACGAATGCAAGTCTTGTTTTTGATTTTTGTAAGAGAAGGGAAATGTTACTTGGAAATAATATGGGTCGTCGATTGAATCAAAAAAGAAGTAACTCCTGGAGCATGGGGGAGGGGGAGGTAAGAAATATCATCGAAGCATTTTTCTAAAGTAATTTTATATTTAATTCAAAGCATGCGATCGGACAATGTAACGTTAAAAAGGGACTTTAGCGTATCTTTCCTTGCATTCCGTTAATATTTCTTTCAATGTACTGCTCAGTTGCATTCATTGCAGTTCATCATCAGTATTGGTTTCAGTTTTTCAGACTTTAGCTGCTCAAGAATTTCTTTCAGCTGCGCTATTGGACTTCAGTTAGAAATCACTGTCGTTGATTCGTTTAAACCACTTTTTGCCAAGTTCTTACAGCTGATTCATATTCCTCGTTAAGTTCCTACGTGAAGAATCCTTAGTATTTCACATCTCTGTGTAAATACATTTAAAGATAAGTTGCGTCATTAAACTAAGAACATCAAAAATTTCATTCTTCGAAAATATAATAAACCATAACCATTTACATTTTTATCGTCGTAATAAATTTTGCAAAGGAAAATGGAAAAACTTATCTACATTAAGTAAATTGAAGATATGTATTTTGCTATATAATTTCTTTTTTCAGAATATAGCCATTTTCAAAATATTCAATAATTGTTTCGTTGGAGAACTGATTTTGATGGCCAAGTTAAAGCATTCCATCGCGAAAAAATGCATATTTCATTTTTCAAAACCATTACCATCAGACTGCTAATAACAGATGTTTATCACCTGGAACTGATGGGAAAAATATTTTTGCAATGAAATCAAATTTAAGTATGCCCATTCGAAAAAAATGAGACAGCTGTTAAAAATCCATTCCTACAAATTGAAGAAGATACGAAAGTCATAAATTTTAAGCAAAGAACCTAGCTAGGAATAAAATAACGCTCATTTCTAAAATTGTATCGCTGCATATAGCTTTAAAATGAGGCATGGAAATTTTTTTTTTTTACTTGATAGATTTCTTTAAAGATGTTAGAGCAAACCTTTTTCTATCTGCTACTAATAGAAATTTTAAATCATATATGACTTATCCTTATATTTGCACTCCAATATATTAATGTTCGAAAAGAAATTAATGTAATAACCGCGGCTCTGCGTTCTCTTTTAAACATTGCAGAAGGGATTGAAGCGACATGGGAATTTAATGTTTTGTGATTTTGATTAATTCCGTTCAGAAATATTGAACTCTTTTTGTTTTGTTTTACTAATTTAGGACAATGGGAACTTAACTTTCTGTTATCCCCACATACATATATATATATATATATATATATATATATCCTCACATACGTGGTATCTTAACGAACCTTGTCTCCACTTCCTATCATGGAGTTTATTCCCTACGAACTCTTCTCATCTATTCTGTTACGTTACTGGTCCTTGTTAAATTTGTCTTGAAATTTTGGTAAGGATAATTTAGAAAATTCAAATTGTTCACGTTCGCTGTTAAGAAAAGTTTTAATAGGCTTTTTTTTTTTTTACACTTTCATCATTGTCAAGCTTTTTGTACTAATTCTACAGGTGAAATAATATTACTCCATTCATTTAAACAGTGATCTCTAAAATCAGACTGAACCCACTTCTTAATTTGGTTTGTGATTATCAAATTTTCCAGTTGATAGAATGTTGTTATTTTTAATGTTGAAGACCCGCCTTCATAGTATGTACACAATTCCTGATCAAAATAGGCCAAGAATTTCTACGAGTTTCTGTATAGGTTGCAAGCAACTGACAAATTTTTGGTGGTTAATTTAAATAGTTTCAGTTTTAATTGCTCATTGGTTGTTATTAGATATAAATTTCAAAAACAAGCAACAAAAATTAATCAATTTCACCAACAATTGGTTGGATATTATTCAGAATTTAAAGCAGAACTTAAGAATTGAATTAGGTTTCAATTAAATAGTTTAGGTATCTGAATATAGCATTCTAATACTATTCTAAAATGTATTTATTTATTTATTTTAGTTCTTTCGTTGGTAGCAGCTTTTTGGTAGCTTCTCCACTTCGTTTCTCGATTACAAGGAGGTGAAAAAAAAAACTTTTCCCAGAAATAACTGCGACAAACTGCAAACCGTGTCATTCGTCAAGGGGGCGTGTCACGTTAAACCATCATAAAAGTCTCTGGGAGAGAAAAAAAGGAGACTGGTGACAAAAAAGGGGGAAATGGGATCGACGAAAAAACTTAACGACCACAAAAATAAAAAAAAAAAAAAGTGTATAGTAAGAGAAAAATCTGAGAAATAGAGATATTACACAGCAAACAAAAGCGCGATGGGAAAACTCAGTTAAGGATATGAAGAAAAACTAAGTGTGTAGCAATCAAGCAAAGCTTTGGAAGTTCTCCATTTATGCCAATAAGGGATCGCTAACTCGCGTTCAGGGGGTGGCGGTTAATGGACCCCCCAATATTCTTACAGGCGGACAACATGAGAAACAGTGTATTTGTCCAGCTGCGGAGCTTCCAGACCCAGTTGTCAGCTATTTGAAGGATAAAAACTATAAATATGTGATAGATAATAGCTGAGAGCAAAAAACAAAGTTGATAACATTATTTAAAAAAGGATCTAATTCCATCCAAGGTAAGGAATCCAGATCAAAGGTATTTGACATATTAAATAAATTTGTTCTCTCTTCAGGTTAGTTCATTAATGGATCAGATTTAATTTTCGAATAAAATTTTAATTCAGGACAAATTTTATTAACTTCGAAAAAGGCGTTAGAATCCTTTTTTATTAGGGTAGTATTTTTATTATAAAAAAATTAAATATAAATTTAACCATTCTGATAGCACATTTGGGCGCGTAAACACTTGAAAGCATAAAAGTTGAGCGCGACACGCTAAATTATTCCAAACCAGTTTGCTCAATTTGATGCAACGAATGCGGAAACGTTTGTCAATTTGCAAAGACTACTCAGTGAGGGATCAGGATTTATGCACGTATCAGTGGAATTTATACTGGAGGGATATTTATAACTGGGAAAGGATGGCTTGCTTTTCATTTCATTTTCGAACGAAAATTTCAAATGACATGGTTTTATAATTGGATATCCCTCTTATTCCTCGCCAGATATTTCTAAACAAAACTAAAATTCATCGCTGCTATTATCAATCTAAACAAATTAACTTTTACTTAATTTTAAATTAATGCAGGACATCATTATTAATAAATAAAACGCATCTCATCTTATTTTTCAGAGAATTTTGGATATCCATTCCAATGTCATCCAGTGTCCGAACATTTGTCAGTCAAATAACATGACACATGTAAGGACTGTTGTCAGGAAATACGATTTTTACCTTTGAAAAGCAAGCTAATCAAACATGCTCGTTTGAGTCCAGAATTGAAAATTAATTTTTGCACGAATTAACTCGGAAATTTGAAAATATAAAATAGTTAAACCTGAATATACTCGGGATTCTCGCAAAAAAGAAATGAGGAGGACCTCTGAGATTTTGTACTTTTTCACACTAATAGAGGATTTATTTTTATTTTCCAATGATAGCTCAATTACAACTAATATGAGAGAGCTATAGCAGATTCAGTGCTATCTAGGAAACATAATAGAAGGAAGTTAACATTAAAAACATTAAAATGGAAAAAAATTGTAAATTTTATAAATTTAACTGTATGCGTTGCTTAAGTTATGTTAGTTAATAAACTTTATTTTTAAATAAATAAATTTTTAATATAATATATTAAATCATATACACTAAGAAAAATATCCTCAGAAGAGTAGTTTTCGGTTGCCAGATATTTTTAAACAAATCCTTCACTACTCATCTTAGAGAGGTGTTGAAAATTCGACGTTTCCTAGAGAGAACCACGGTAATCTGATATATTTAAAGTATGTATTCCCAAAGGTAAAGAGCAAAAAATACTATATAAAGTATGACACCAAATTTTTTAACAAACGCTCCCAAGGGTAGAATTTAGGTATCTTCCTTCCCATCAACCAATGTAAATGCTTTTTTAGCTTGGCCTATCGTCAACAAAGATAGGAAATATAACCAGAAATAAACACTAAGTTCTCCTGTCACGTACTTAGCTGCTAAATTACTTGCGTCTTCTACCACAGTTTCTTTTGAAACATAGATGTTTTTGTATTCCATTTGCCACGAATGTATGTATGCCCCGGAGAGCCCACAGACATGGCATAAAGGGTTGACATTGCCTTCAGAGAAGACTTTTAGGGTTAACTGCCCAACATCGAAGCGTTATATGCGAGAAAATGCAGAAATTTCCAACTAAATATTCCAAATGTTCATATGAGACGCTTTTGGTTTCTTACATTGTCATAATCTTCAACCAATTTGCTCGATTAAATATTGACAGCAACAAGCGCGATGAAAAAATTAGAATTAAGTTTTCTGCATGTTATTGTTCACGTTATTGCTGGCCATTAATGCGCAAATCATAATTTTACTATTTTTTACATTTTACATATAATTTTTATTTAAATAAAAATACATGTTTGATCAGAACATCTTCAGTAACTTAAAAGAATAGTATCAAAATATCTATATATTTTGAGAACTGTATAGTCATCAAAAAACCATGCTACTGTTTCCAACGTATTTTTTTTTTTTTCTTCCAAGTTGACATTTATTTCTACAACAAAAAATGAAAAAAATGAAAAATATCGCTTCGAGCAAAAAGGGCTTTCTTTTTCCATTTACTGAAATAGAAATATACGCCATGCCCTGTTTGATTGAAACAAGGAATTCCTCGAGCCATAGTCGATATTGTTTTCGTATTTCATTCCTTTTTCCTTTTCATTCGACATCTGAAATCTTTTTCTTCTCTTTCATTGAAAGTGAAGTTTTGTTACTTTGAAGAAGAAAATAAAACATACATTTAATCGGCAAATATAGAAACGTCTTTTTTATACAACACTTAAAAAAATGTTGTAAAATGAAATAACACAAGAAATATGTCCTTTTAAAATTTCATTTACGTAATTTTCATTCATTAGATACAAATTTGGATTTATTTTATTCTATTGTTTCTATTTTGACGTTAAAAATATTATTGATTTTGCTTTATCTATTTAATATTCTTTCGTTGTACTTCAATATTTCAAACTTAATTATTTTTTATTTGTTTTAACTGTTCTATTTAAATGTGATATATTTAAACTAAAATTAACTATTAGAAATAGTAATAACTATAGCAGTATATGATGGGAAAAAATCATTTTTAATATTAAAAAGACTTTTTCTCGATAAAAATATTTTTGTTTATATAAGAAATTTACCATACCAAATGTATAAATATTTTTAATAAAACAAAATCAATCGTAATTTAGCAGCGCTGTTGTCAAAAAAAATATAATAAAATATATAAAAATCAAAAAAGTTTCTTGATTGTATATAATATTTTTAAGGTATATTTGTTTCTGGAAACTTCTATAAAAATCTGGAAAATTTCATTAAGCAAATTGACTATTTGCGTGAAACGTTTTGCATCCTTTTTGTTCGTTAAATCATTGATTGCAAAAAATGTTTTATTATGGGGTTCTTATTACCGATATCATTATCGAGTTTAAATCTGAGACTTTTTACATGTAGTCGTATATACTAACACATCATCAGTCTCAAATTGAGATACCTATATATGAGGATTACATATTAATAGAATTCTCTTTGCCTCTGACAGAAGAGACTTCAATGTATTCAACGCAACCAATGTATTCAAATCTCAGCCTTCCTGCACATTTAACCATTGGGCCATGAATAAATCAGTAGAAAGAATTTGAAAAAAATAATTTGATATCCTCAGAAGATCGATTCGTAATCCAGTGATAACATTGACGGTTAGTGTGAAGGATGATTTAGGTTTGAATTCGCTGGTGGCGTCCATTCCAGTAACATCTTTCAGAAAAGAGAAGATTATTTGGAGATGGTGGGCGTCAACATGTGTAATGCGATTGTCATGCTGACTGGTTAGAGTTTTCTGGTTTTTCTCTCATACTACACGAGAATGAGGATCAAATACAAGTAAAATGTCTTTCTGAAAGACAATGCTTTCAATTCATCATCCATTGGAGGGAACAAGTAGAACATTCACAATTAGAACAGGAGGCCAGCTGATGTTCAAGAACAAAAATCTGGAATTTATATATGCAGCGTAATATATACAGCGAATAAATATATACAGATTTTATATATAGGCTCACTATTTTAATCGATATTTCAGCTTTGATGATACGAACATACAAAGAAAAAAATTATTTTTGTACAGGGTTACAGAACGACAGATATTGGTATAAGAAACACAATACTATCAATGAGCAAAGGCTAAGAATTTTTTAACTCTCTTTAATATGGAGGACATATCAGTTAGTGCTTATGGATTGTAGATTCCTTTGACCCAAATAGGTATTATTATTATCATTATTATTATTACGATTATTATCATTCTTTCTTTCTTTTTTTCTACCATTATTTTGTAAAATGTCGTAAAATTGAATATTCCGTTTTGACTATATCATGTGGGAGGGTTAATGCTTACCTTTTTCAAGAAATTGAACACATTTTAAAATTCTGAATTCTAGTAGTATCGATAAAAGCTTAGAAGCTTATAATATAACTTAGGCAGAGAAGGTAGGAGAAACTTAGAGGCTTATAAACTACACTCAAAAGCCAAAACGTTATGACCACCTGTCAATAGCGAGTTCGCGCAACTCTGCTTCAACCCGCCTTGGCATCGATGCCACGGGTCCTTGGCAGAAGGCCGGAGACTGATTGTACCAGATGTTTAAGCAACGGTCACGTAAATCCGAGATATTGCGAATTGGTGGTCTTTGAACTCTGAGCTGCCGTCCCAAGACATCCCAAATGTGTTCCATCGGATTGGGATCCGGTGAGTTAGGCGTCCAGGACATTAACTGGAATTCAGTATCATGTTCCTGGAAACACTCCAACACAATTTTAGCCTTGTGACAAGGGGCGTTGTCCTGTTGGAACATTCCATTTCCAGCTGGAAAAACAGAGGCCATGTAAGGGTGCAACTGGTCCGCAAGGATGTTCAGATACCCTGTAGCATTCATGGTCTGCTCTACCACAACCACGGGTCCCAGAGACGCCCAAGAGAACGTCCCCAAAGCATAATACCGCCACCACCGGCCTATGTATGACCTACTGTACATTGAGGGAGCAACTGTTCGCCTGGATGACGGCGTATCCTGACACGGCCATAGGCGTGATGAATGACAAACCGTGATTCATCTGACCAGGCGACTCTTTCCCGCTGATCCATGGGCCAGTCACGATGTTCCCGGGCCCAGCGCAGGCGCAGTTGGCGATGACGCTTGGTCAGTAATGGCACACGAGTGGGACGTTTGCTGCGTAGAACCATATCCAATAGTGGTCCGTCTGAACAGTGTGATCCGATACTATTCTACTTGGCCCCTGCATTTTATTGGGCTGTCAGCTGAGCCACTGTCTGGCTCCGGTTTTGCTTCACCATGCGAGACAGTCTCCGACGACCTTTTCCTTTGATAGCGTGTGGACGTCCAACACCATGTCGTCTATTGATGGTTTCACCGTCATTCATCCACTTTGCATAAGTACTGATGATTCTTCAGACTCTCCAGCAGCAGTTAAATACCACTTCCACCTGATCACGTGCCTTCCACGTCATCCAGGTCAGTTCATTGCAAAATGTAGGGGTGGTCATAATGTTTTGGCTCTTGAGTGTATATTAGGCAGAGAATGATTAATTATGTTTTCAACAATAACTACTCTTACAATTTAAAAAGTTTAAAGAAAAAAATATATATTAGAGAATGGAAGAGAATGATTAAACGAATTTACAATTGATCCAAGTCATACACCTCTAGAACAGCAGAGATACAACAACTTCAGATTTAACCAAGATGTAATACGTGGGGGAATTACACTTCACCGATTTTAACGTAGCACAATTTGGGACATACTTCCCTAAAATATAATATTCATACTGTCCCCCATCCGTCTTAACATGAACAATAGAACATTCAGACCTTCCTCTCCTCGATATGATTCCACATTAACCTATCAATGACCTTCGCTTAGATTATTCTAGTATCAAAAGAACACCACTTTAGCAGCAAATACGTAGCAGGTTCAGCGTTACCAGGGATGCTTTACAGTTGGTCTACAATAAGATATTCATATTGTATTAACACAAATTTAAATTAACAACCCTAAATTTCGCATGTAAGGTTCAAAACATTTTTCTATATTTCTCACGTCAACCCGAAATACATTCCACCTACAGATACAGGGTGACTATAATTAAAGTATCACTTTCAAAATGCTATAAAAAAAAAAAAACACTCATCACAATGAGTTCAAATTTGAACTAAATATACTTGAAGAATCGGGAAACCAATATTCAACAACAAAAAAATTAGAACGTAATTCTTAAATATGTGATTAATTTCGTAAGTGTCAATAATTTCGAAAAATAATAACAGATAGTATAAAGCTCTTACCTAAATGGAAATAAATTCTAGATCTTTATTTAAATACTATAATTATCCCTTTATTTAAGCTATTCCAAGTGATAAATAAGTATAAAATGCCGTTAAGAATATCGGAAGAAAAATAAATTTAATCTCGCCCTTGGGTAAATATTTATTCGATAAAAGGACATTCGATTCGAATTTAATTATGAAATTTCGCAAGAAAAAGTAAATGTCAAACTTTATTTCCAGTTTAAATTACTAATTACTCGATATATAAACAGTCTAAGAAAAAAATGTTTGTTTTATTTTAAAGATTAATTTTTAACTTGAAGATATCTGACTGCAATGATAAAAAAAAAGCTTTCAATAAACAGAAACGTAATTGCGCAAACAACTTGAAGGGGGATTAAACTGTCAAACAAGAATTTTATTTATCTTGACTTCAATAATTTGCTTTTGATCCTGCCTCTTTAATGCAGCAGTTTCCACTACCGTATGCTTAAAAACTGAATTTTAATCATTAGAGGGAAATTTACACTCATGTCCATAAATTAAGGATAATGAAGTTCAGGCAAAGAAAGAGACAGAAGCAAAACAAATTTGACTTCTTTGTTGTCTACTTATTAAACAAAAGGTAAAATAAAAAAAGAGGCTATATGTTTGACATAATTAATAAAAATTGCGATTTTTACTTCCTGGAGCAAATTTCAAAAAAAGAACCTATTTACAAAAAACAGTACTATAACATGGTTAGTATGATGGAGTATGTCTCCCGGACGATGCAATACAGGCCTTACAACGCCTAGGCATGCTGAGTATCAAATTATCAATCTGATCTTGGGGAATATTACACCACTCATCAAGTAATGTCCTCCGAAGTTCCGGTTGACAGGTGGGAGGGAGTTGACGGGCTGCAATTCGTCGGCCAAGCATATCCCACACATGCTCTATTGGATTCAAGTCCGGTGAGTATGCTGGCCAATCCATACGGGTGATATCCTCCAATTGAGGGCATTCGTCTACAATGTTTGCACGGTGAAGACGGGCGTTGTCACCCATAAACAGAAATGCAGCACCCATGGTGCCCCGAAACAAACGTACATGTTGTTCCAGAATGACATCCCGATAGATGTGGCCCGTCATCGTTACACTCTGAACATGCAGGTCAGTTCTGAAACCAAGAATAATTCCTCCCCAAACGAGCCATCCTGCACCACCGTAACGGTGTCGTTCAATGGTCTTCTCTTGGTGGTAACGGGTACCTGGGGCTCTCCATATGAAAGTCCGGCGAGAATCAGACCGCAAACTAAACCTGGACTCGTCAGAAAACATCACACCAGACCAATGTTGCGGTGTCCACATTGCATGCTCTCTACTCCAGGTTAATCGCAGACGACAGTGAGTTGCGGTAAGTGGAACACATCTGACAGGCCTACGAGCATATAGACCAATGTGCCCTAAGCGTCTGTACACGGTCTGCCTTGAAACTGTCGTACCGGTAGCTGAAGAGAGCTGACGAGACAGGCCATGCTGTGCTCCGTCTGTTTCTTTTGGCAGTAACTGCTAAATACCTTTGTGCCATAACTATGCGGTTATTGCACTGAAAGGCTTTTAAAGCGCTTGTGAACAATTTTCTTCTTTGCCACCATTCCTTACATACCCCTCTCTTACACTCTCATCATTTTGACGTACTATCCGCGCCATCTGGTGGTTTCCTGTAATTTGCATATTCTTCTTCAAGATGTGTGTGATAATTCTACAGGTGAAATTTTTATTTTAGAGTTCAATTTCTGTGTGATTCTGAATTATCTTTAATTTATGGACATGAGTGTAAATCTCTCATTAATAATTTATTAAGTAAATTATGAAGTAATAGTATTGTAAGTAAGCAAATTATATTTACTAAGTAATTTAATAAAAATGCAAGCAAATATAATAAAATTTTTTAGACTGTCTAATTAAGTAAATGATTTTTAACTAAAAATTAAAACGATTTACTAATAAATTAATTTATTAATATAGTAAATAAGAAATTATTATTAAGTAAATTAAAAAATTATATTTTAATAATCAATTAAAAACTTTAAGTAACTGCTTTATTATTAAATAGATTATGTATTATTAGCAAATGTTGGGTAAATATTATTATTATTATGTTCATTTTTCACTTATAATAATATAGTAAATGAAAATATTGCAATTATAGTATTGTAAACGAAAAATATTACTTAGTATAATAATATAGTAAATTAAGAATTAAGCATTAACCATCAATCAAAAAGTTTAAGTAATTAGTTTATTATTAAAAGAAGCTAAGTATTGTTATTAAAATTATTTTAATAATAAATAAATAACATTATTGTGTAAAGTTATTAAATAAACGATATAAAGTAAGTTAGAAAATAGTTTTATTAATTAATATCTTTTGTTATTAATTCCAAAAAAAAAAAAAAAAAAAACATTAAGTGATGTATTGAACAGTTTTAAGTATGAAATACGCACAAAAATTCAAATTTTATATAAAAGCACCTACAAGGTATGGCTTTGATTATCCAGCTACAAGGAAACAACATTTTGATTGTCATTTTGGTAAGTTTATTTAGAAATTCCAACAAAACATTCAAAGAAAAAAATCAACACTTTTTGAAAACGCAATAAGATTAAACACAAACTTTTATCATTCAACACCATTGAAAACCTAATTCTAATGTTTATAAAATAACTGCTTTTATTAAGCCTACTAACTACTACTTTTACTAAATACCTTTTTTTCTTATTTAAAACACTTGTTTTTACATTTAAAAAAAATAATTTCGTAAAATCATCCGTAAACGTAGATTTAATTTAGTGAAATAATAATAATATAATAACTTACAAGCATGGAATTTAATGAAAAAGAAAAATTACTCATTTACAAAATACTAGAAGGAAACACAATTCTTTAGTCAATATAAATTTCTTTCAATAATATAAATTTCATCATCATCATTATCAATGGCGCAACAACCTCATGGTAGGTCAAGGTCGTCTCCCTAATTGCATATTTCAAGACGAGAGATGTTTTTCATTTTACGCAGTAGGAGTGTCAGGACGGCCCAACGCTCCACTGCCATAATAGATCGCGACTTATGGTTTAAAGTGGATTACAAATCACTACAAACATCCGTAGTTCTTCCGGGACTCGAACCCGAAACCTGTGGCACCGAGCGCCAGAGTACTAGTCACTCAGCCCCCTCTATAAACTAGATGTGTGAAATTAGTCATCGAATCATTCGTTTTCCATGCAAATTGATTTATAATACAATGCAGACAAGCTTCTGTATAATTTGCGAATAATACAGAAATTTTAATCAAAAATAAAATACCCATGTGAAATTTCTTCTCAACTGGGTTTCAAAACTTGTTAATTTTAAAAAGGGAGCTCTTTTGTGTGTATTTCTAATTAATAACGGGCGAAAAGATAGACCTACACAGTTTGTTCTGTTAGAGCAAATTAAAAAAAAAAAATTATAAATTAAAGAATACTGACGGTAAAAAACATATACATATACATAAACAACATTTGAAAAGAACAAAGGAAAACGATGGATCGATTCACAAATACAAACAAGTACATGCAACTAAAAATTTAAAATTCTACTCATTATTTTTTAATGAATATTCTAAAAACAAATAAAAACAATTTTAATTTCTCATTTATTCAAATAGCTAATTGTTATTTTATTAAATTATGTGTCACAATTATTTTATATATTTACAAAATAGACGGATTTTTTAACTGATGTAGTTTCAAAATGATTCTTTTAATTTTACGGCTAAATTGATTAACACAGTTATAGCTGTATTTAATTCAAAAAGAATTTATTTAGTAAAAAATGTCCTAACCATTAATCCTTACTTGCTTAGTAAACCTGCCTTACTTGCAGATCCTGTTACCTTATTATCTTATTTACTGAAGACAAAGGAGCGCGTGAGACGGTGCAAGTGATGCCTAACAGAAAGCTGCTTGGTTTAATAAATCGGTTGATCAAAAATCCTTGCATTGGAACCAAAGTAAGGAGGAAGATCGTGCATTGAATTGCCAAAATATGTCATCTGGAACACTTTCCAGGCTATTTCCGTTGGACTAGAAGAAACTTCGAATTCTCCCGTTGCTACTGTTGAATTTTTTTGATTCAGTATTACGGAGAAACAATGTAGGTGAAGTTTGACTCAACTCCTATGATGTTTTTTGGTTAACACTGAAACTGTTGCTCTTTGCCATGACAAATATTTTAGGTTACAACTTCCGGAATTCGAAAATTACATTATTGTAAAAATTTTTGTTGATGGAAAATAAATAATAAAAATAAACCATGAAATTAGTGAGTCTGTTTCTAATGCATAATAGTAGGTATACTAATTGGTAAAAAATCTTATCAGTGATTTCTAGGATAGAAACTCAACAATCTCTGCCGAAATGACAGATATTTTTTTCTAAGTTGGGGATGGGCACGATAAATATGTAGACAGGCCAGAGGAGATTGTTTTCTTGAATGTCTGACTTTACAATGTAGTGTCACTGAAGCAGGCCCTTTAGATCTGTTCCATCCCCTGCCGTTATACGGATGAATTAAATTAATGTGTCCGTCATTCGAATAGGACATATGAAAACATATAATGTTTAAAATTACACTCATGTCCATAAATTAAGGATAATTGAGAATCACACAGAAATTGAACCCTAAAATAAAAATTTCACCTGTAGAATTATCACACACATCTTGAAGAGGAATATGCAAATTACAGGAAACCACCAGATGGCGCGGATAGTACGTCAAAATGACGAGAGTGTAAGAGAGGGGTATGTAAGGAATAGTGGCAAAGAAGCAAAATTGTTCACAAGCGCTTTAAAAGCCTTTCAGTGCAATAACCGCATAGTTATGGCACAAAGGAAGCATTTGGATGATTTTTACGTGGTAGAATTATCGGACGACTGGAATATGGACGTACCGAGCTGGAAGTATCCGAGGCACTTGGAATCGCCCAGAGTGTCATCTCCAGGCTTTGGCAACGATTCCAAGATGATGGTAATGTGTGTAGATGTTACAGCACAGGTCGCCCCCGAGTTACAACCCCGAATGAGGACCGGTATTTAGCAGTTACTGCCAAAAGAAACAGACGGAGCACAGCATCAGACCTGTCTCGTCAGCTCTTCAGCTACCGTACGACAGTTTCAAGGCAGACCGTGTACAGACGCTTAGGGCACATTGGTCCATATGCTCGTAGGCCTGTCAGATGTTTTCCACTTACCGCAACTCACTGTCGCCTGCGATTAACCTGGGTAGAGAGATCATGCATTGTGGACACCGCAACAGTGGTCTTGTGTGATGTTTTCCGATGAGCCCAGGTTTAGTTTGCAGTCTGATTCTGGCCGGACTTTCATATGGAGAGCGCCAGGTACTCGTTACCACCAAGAGAACACCATTGAACGACACCGTTACGGTGGTGCAGGATGGCTCGTTTGGGGAGGAATTATTCTTGTTTCCAGAACTGAACTGCATGTTCAGAGTGTAACGATGACAGGCCATATCTATCGGGATGTCATTCTGGAACAGCATGCACGTTTGTTTCGGGCGTCATGGGTGCTTAATTTCTGTTTATGGATGACAACGCCCGTCTTCACCGTGCAAACATTGTAGACGAATGCCTTCAATTGGAGGATATTCCCCGTATGGATTGGCCAGCATACTCACCGGACTTGAATCCAATAGAGCATGTGTGGGATATGCTTGGCCGACGAATTGTAGCCCGTCAATCCCCTCCCACCTATCAACCGGAATCTCGGAGGGCATTGCTTGATGAGTGGTGTAATATTCCCCAAGATCCGATTGATAATTTGATACTCATCATGCCTAGGTTGTAAGGCCTGTATTGGATCGTCCGGGAGACATACTCCATATTAACCATCATACTAACCATGTTATACTGTTTTTTGTAAATACGTTCTTTTTTTAAAATTTGCTCCAGGAGTAAAATTGCAATTTTTTTTTTTAATTATGTCAAACATATAGCATCTTTTGCTCTTTTACCTTTTGTTTAATAAATAGACTTTACAAATAAGTCATATTTGTTTTGCTTCTGTCTCTTTCTTTGCCTGAACTTCATTATCCTTAATTTATGGACATGAGTGTATTTAATATTCAGTCAGAAATCTCCAATGAAAGCTTTTAAAATAATATTGATTTTAATGTATAGGATTATTCTTTATTTGAGTATTCATATTTGTGATCATATAATTGTATCCTATTTGTATATTTGCCTGTATTGTTCATTTTTAACGTTCGACAAATTTTACCAACAGATTTTGCGTTCAAGATCCCATAAACCATGTAAAGACGAAAGGTTTCGTGTCTACTTCACTCATGGAGATAAGAAAAACATTAAACGGAAGGTCCTTTCGTTGGGTTTGCGAGGTGTAGGATGATGTGATCTCCTAGACATCGCTTATTAGTTTAATCATTAAATGTTATAGTGACACAATTGGAAGGGAAGTTTACAAGCCGTTGCCGCTGTAGTTCCTTTTGGGTAATGCTAAATTTGCTATACACCTGTCATTTTAGTATCGAATGAGTTTTGTCAGAGTTCTAAGCATTCGAAAAAAAAAATAAACATACGGCATTTATAAAACGTACAACTATTTATAACTCAGCCGAAGTCTTCCAAAAAAGGATCGATTGTAGAATACCGAAAATACCATTTTTCAAATAGCAATGGGACGATCGTGCCCTAAACGGCGTTTGGCAAAACAAAAGGCAGAGATAATTGAAGGCGCAGCCCCGGCCTAAGTAGAAGAAAAGAGCCCTCCCATTCAAAACAATTGCTTCCACTCTGCCGCTGTCAATGAAGCAATAAGGAGGAGCGATGTATTGGGGATGCTGTCAGCCTCTAACGAGGAGCCCATAGTCTTATAGGAAATAGACTGTTTTCGATAACTACCACATCCACCACCACTCCTCCCATAAATCTCAACAAAGTGCCTCGAGAAGATATGCTTTTTTTTTCTGTCCAGTCATGGAAGTAAGATTTCGTAGTTTATTGTTAGATAGTAAATTGAAACTGTGGATTCTGACCAGTGCTTTTTATAATGATATGCCTGCTTTGAAAAAAAAATACTTGTTGGGGAACAAGTTTTTTTTTTTTTTAATCTCAAATTATTTCCTTACCAGGGACATTTGACATTGTAATGTGTCCGTCATTCGATTATTTATTATTCAGCCAGGAACCTCCAATGAAAGCTCTGAAAATTGTATCGATTACAAAGTATAGGAATTTTCATATTAGTGATCATATAATTGAATGATATTGGTGTGTTTGTCCGTATTTCATAGTATTCATTTATGGCATTAGACAACTTTTTTCCAATTCTAGGTTCAATACCCAATAAACCATGCAAAGATGAAAAGTTTCGTGTCTATTACACTCATGGGCGTAATAAAAACATTGGACTGGAAGTTACATTGGACATAGGACGCAATCATTGAACTAGAGATTCTTTCGTTGGGGGTAGAGAGGTGGAAGTTGATGTGAACTCTCTCAGACATCACTTATTGGTTTAATCATTCAGTGTTTTAGCGGCTCAATTGGAAGAGAAAGTTTACAAGGCCTTGCCCCTGTAGTTCATTCTGGGCAATGCTGAATTTGCTATACACCTGTCACTTTAATATCGAAGAATTTAGTCAGAATGCCAAGCATTCGTAATAAAAAACTTTCGGCACTTATAAAACGCACAACTAGTTATAACTCAGTTGTGTTCTCCCAAAAGGATAGATCGTAGAATACGGAACTCATTTTTCAAACAGCAATCGGACAATGGTGTCCTAAACGGCGTTTGGCAAAACAAAAGGCAGAGATAATTGAAGGTGCAGCCCCGGCCTAAGTAGAAGAAAAGAGCCCTCCCATTCAAAACAATTGCTTCCACTCTGCCGCTGTCAATAAAGCAATAAGGAGGAGCGATGTATTGGGGATGCTGTCAGCCTCTAACGAGGAACCCATAGTCTTGGAGGAAATAGACTGTTTCCGATAACTACCGCATCCACCCTCACTTCTCCCATAAATCTCAACAAAGTGCCTCGAGAAGATATGCCACAGAGGGTGTTCTTTTTTTTTCTGTTCCCATGATTTGCGAACAGAAATCTCGTCGCCGAGTCATGGAAATAAGATTTCATAGTTTATTGTTAGATGGTAAATATGAACTGCGGATTCCTATCAGTGCATTTTGGAATAATATGTTTGTTACACAAAAATATTTGCTGGGGAACTATTTTTTTTTTTTTAAATTTCAAGTTATTTCCTTGCCAGTGACATTTGACATTTCCTTTCCACTGGCATCTTCGTTCTAAAATCATTTGAATAAAATTTAAAAATAAAAAATGTTTCTATCCATCAGGTATGCACAAACCGTGGCCAATCTAATCATTTGGCAATTGTGAACAAATTATTTATTTTTGAAAATAAAATTGACTATTATTGGAATGAATGATCAAAATAGGGAATATAATATAGCTTTAATATAATAAAAAAATTAAATATTGAAAGTATTTATTTCAAAAACATTTAATAAGTAATAATAATTAAAATAAATTTAATAAAAAAATAAAAATAAAGAAATAAATTTAATAAAAAATAAGAAGAAAACAATTAAATATTATAAATATTTTATTCATTGGTTTACAATTTGTGCACATTTGAACAGCGTTTCTTAAAGCGAACGCCTAGGTCAGTGTGGATTACGAAAGATTTTGGAGTGATCTGGAAAATATTAAAAAATTGTCCGTTTTAATTATTTTTTTTTCAAAGTAAAAAGTATTTTTAATTATTTTTTTTTTACTATTTAATTTTTCACAATTTTTTGTAAGTATTTAAACCATTTTCTTAAATTTTGAGTTCTTAAGATTATTGAAAAATACTTTCTCAAATTGAGTTTTCTACATTTATATAATAGAAGACAACGATCAAAAACAATGTTTTTTTTTTTCAAATATTTTGCACATGGATGATGGGGGTTGCTGAAAATTTTTTTTAAGAGGGGGGCGGTGCGAACCAAAAAAATTAATAGACGATCAGATCTGTCAAAAACTTGCTTCCTGGGATACTAAAATATTTACCTTCATCGTTTTTGTTTCTGTTTCCATGACATTTATTATGCAAAACATGTCAATTTAAAATTGCACTCAATAAGTACTTTATAATATGAAGTGCGGTAGTTGCGGTTGTTCAGAAATAATACATTAAATGATTTGCAATAATGATGTGATTAGTACCTACTTGTAAACAGACATTTGAGACACAAAACACTGATAATAATATAACCGATAAATAAAGGAAAAAGATTGCTCGTCGCATTTGCGCTTGTTTGCTACAAAAATCGAAACAAATACAAAAACTCGTAAAAATGTAATATTGCAAAAACTGATAAAAATATAATAATACAAAAACTGAGGAATATATAATAATACAAAAACTCATAATTTACACAATGCAATATCACGAACTCTTTATTTGCTTTTTAATTATATTAAGTTGTTCATTTTTAATACAATGAAATGGAAGATATATTCGTTTGATAGGTTTCACATTTTTTTTTTGTACTGCCCGCTGTTTTATACCCTCAAAAACCAATGAATTTCTCAAATTCAGCAATACGTCACATAGCCCAGTTTCATGCAGTACGTATTCACTATAATTCGGTTTTACATAGTCAAACATTTGAGGTTGGTCGATACGGCATTTTGGGAATGCACCGCTATGTATGTATGTACCCAGACTTGGAGGGAAATTAAACTCACCGTTAAATTTCAGTGGTCCCTTAATTCAACGTCTTCTTAATATGTAAGCAATGAAATCCCCAATGCATTTGAAATGCATTGGGATTTCAATTGGATCAATTTGATTGCAAATGCATTGAAGAAAGAAGTCAATAATAGAAGCTTCTATCCTTAGACTCAGGGAAGAAGGATCATCTGTTCTTATGGAAGGTAACGAGGCCTCCATCATGAGCCATTCCTTCACTACCAGAGCGTATGCCTACCTATTCACAACGAACGAGAATATGTTATCAGTTTTAGTGAATCGGTTTGAACAGTAAGGCACTGGGAGATTGTGAACTTGAATGTGAAGCTTACGTGTGTGATCTGTTATTAAACCCACAATAAAATTAATTGAGGGCAATTCAATTTCAAACCCATTAAAAATATCAAACAATGAATGTGAAAACAAAACGTAATAATGATTCAATCATCATGTATTACAAATGACTCTTTTAAATAAAAGCTCGCGTATAATCAAACTTCATAAAAAGTGCGTAAAACAGGTATCGAAAAAATAACGGATGCATCATCAGTGAGAAAAAGTATCTAAATTATCATTATTAATTGGAACAAATAAAAGTTATTTCATTATCAAATGTAGCCTTACAATTTGCCGAATCATGTACAATACAGTTCTTCGATGGAAATAAATTTAGGAACGGAAAAAAAAAACAAAGAATAATGTGCTTGCATTGATATTGTAGATTTTAGAGAAAAAATTAATTCTAATAAAGTTTTATTTTTAATATAGATAACTGAATTTATTCATCTCTATTTATTTACAAAAAAAAAAAAAAAATATAAATAGGTGACATTTTTTGCAACCAGTTGTCAACTTTTCAAATTATATAGATTTTTAATCCAGTCAGTTTCAGACCATCCGGTAAATAGACAGAACCGATTAACCACGAAATACGAGGTATTGCTGTAAGAGCCCGGAAAATAGGTTGAGCCCAGAAGAAGTGCAACTTCACAGGTTTCTAAATGATTTAAAAAATATCTTGTACAGCAATTTTTAAGCAAAACTGTCCAAAGAAGACATCTCGAAGGTTCGCATTCCTTTCCAGAAACTCATCTGTAAGAGACATTTTGGCCTAAATTTTTACACTGTAATTTCCTGGCATAGAAATAAAATGTTTCAGTTTGGAAGCACTTTTTAATTTCGCCCTTATGCCTCAAAGATCCAACTTTTTTGTATAGGTAGTCACACCATGCACAATGCATGAGATAGATAGAAAGAACTTATTTGCATAATTTTCAATATGTGGACAATTTTATATAAAAAATGAAAAGAAATGTGTCCGAGTAAATTGATCTGAAAACTGGCATACTCTTCAGATGTAAAAGAAATATAATTGAAGTAATTGACTTCATAACCAGCCATCTTTTTCCTGGAATTTGCAAACTCTGCATAAGTAATTTTATCATACAAGCAATTATCTTCAGGATTTACATCTCAGTGTACTAAATCATGAACAAATGTATATAATCCGCCTCTATTTCTTTTTATGCCCACATAGTACCCTTTTTATGGGTCAATTCAACAAATAATCAGTGAACAAAGAAGAAAAACCGCAAAAGGTTCGGAACTCCATCCTCACTGTCATGGATGATTGAGATTATGATGAAGATAACAAAATAGGACAGATTGGCCAGAAAAGAACAAACACCGTGAAAGATATTACCATGGCTATGATAGTTCTTTTCCGTGGTAGAAGATGGATCACTATCAACGGGTTTCTTTCAAATGCATTGCGGAAAAGAAATTAATAATAGAAGCAGCTATCCTTGGCCTCGGAGTTTTATTTTTTGGAAGGTAACGATACCTTCATGATAAATAATTATTGAATCATTTCTTCACAGATGCCAGAGTGTAAATCTACCAACCCGCAAAGAAAGAACTATAAAATTACTACAGATGCTATCAGTACAAGTGTAATAGCTTCTATCAAAGATGGAGAATAGAAAACCTTTTTTTATCGGTGAAAGTGCGTGAAGTTGGGGAATTCATTTTGTGCTTGGTAATGGAAAATTTTATTTGCATGGAATCCGTAAAATCACAGACTAAAAACTCTGTACCTTAATTAATTCGGTTTTAAGCGACCTGGTTCGAAAAAAGTTTGGGTTTCCTACTAGAGTAGTTGAAATTAACTTTTTTAAGGTATAGTGATGGTTCAAAATGACTACACTTTACACTTTATTTTATGATTTCTGATTTTTCAGCAGTATTCATTTCGTGTTACCTTTTAAATTAGTATGCCAACGACTCTTTTTATCCTTACATTACCCTTGAAATAATATGGCTCTTTTATAAAGCGCACTTAACAATCTTCTTAGAAGCACCTCGTTATAATGGGGTTCAAATGTGATTAGAAAAATGTTGTTGTTTGTTTATTTATTTAATTTTTTTATATGTTGTGTGAAAATGTTTTTTTGTGAAAAATCAAAATGTCTAAAAAAAAAAAAAAAAAGAAACCGATAAAGAAATTTCATGAAATTTAATTTTTCATTGTTTATTGTTTTATTCATATATACATAAATATATATTGCTTAAAATAGTTTTTCCTATACCAAAATCAATTCGATAAATTAAGGAAAATTCAAAATCTCTTTTCTTTAGTTTCACTAGCATATGCAACAATCTATCATCTTTACACTTTATTTTTACTCGTTTGTACTTAATTTTGACAATAAAATAATATTTAAATATTTTTAATATAAATAAAACTTTAGACATTAAATAAAATAATTTAAAAATATGAAGAGAATGAAAAATGAACAAGAATTAAAAAGTTAGATGCAATTAAAAAATGAATAATCTGTATCAATAACGCAAAAAATTAAGGAAACAAGATAGAGAATAACCCAATATCAAGAATGGAAAAGATAAAATTTTCAAATTGTTACAAAATGACTGTGTAAGTTAATAACGGAATATGCTGGACATTAAAAATCACTTATCATAAAACATTATTACAGACAGAAGAATACAAACTGGGAGGAATTTTTGTAAGTTACATTATCATAATGCCCAGCAAAAAAAAAAAAAAAAAAAAAAAAAAAAGAGATATCACTATAAAATGACAAAAAATGAATAACTTAATTTTT
The DNA here is from genome assembly GCA_021605095.1 of Caerostris extrusa. Taxonomy (NCBI): domain Eukaryota; kingdom Metazoa; phylum Arthropoda; class Arachnida; order Araneae; family Araneidae; genus Caerostris; species Caerostris extrusa. Next base: position 1,483 of record BPLR01012945.1, on the reverse strand, counting down.
TCACGAATATTTATTCTTAAATAGCGTTTTCCCTTTCCACGAAAAAAATAATTTAATACGATTTTAGAATATCTCAAGTTGGGGAGGGACATTTTCGTGACTGGAAACTTAATTGAACCATCAGCATCGTTAAAAAAAAAAAAAATAAATGACTTTACTTCAGATCTTAAAAAAAAAGTATTTTTACATTTTTCCTGCAATTTCTAAATAAGTTTTTCTTTTTTTTTATTTTTTTCTTTTTTGCTCATAATAATCTAAACAAATATCCTCTGTAATTTCCTTTCTGAATGCTGGCCATTCCATCCGAGTTGCAACAACAGATTTCTCTTCGCCTAAGATAAATGTACATATGAAGATAAATGTACTTAGCTAGTAGTAGTGCTAGTTTCTAGTTTTTCTTACCAAGCTAGTCACCTTTACTTGACTAGCTTAGCAGTCGATTACAGGTGACTAGCGTGGTAGTTAACATAGTTATTGATTTCAGAAGGCAACAGACACGGTTGAACATACCTCAGAGACTATAAGATTTTCTCGTCGATTTACATATTTTATTGCAGGTGTTGCTTGCTGTGCTAAAATTGCTCTCAAAGGTTTCTTTTAAAATAATATTCAGGGATAGTTCGTTTTTATAAATATGAAGTACACAAGTTTAAAAAGACAACAGACTAAATTAAAAAAAAATATGTTTATTAAATGGAGGTTGTGCCTGACTCACACTGGGCTGAGAGTCTGACATATCCCAATGTTCGACGCAGCTGGCATCGTCCATTCATTTTGCTGCTTTCAGAAAGGATCTTATTAGATGACGATTGTGTAAAATGTCCGTCATGAATAGTCAAGCTGATGTGATTTATAAGTTTGGATTTACTCGCATACTACATCAAATTCGAAAACAGTTTTTCTTAAATCTTCCTGGAAAAAAATAATATAGTCCGTCAAAGACCTGTCATGGTATACATACTACTACTACTACTACCACCACATCACATCACTCTGCCTAGAGCTGAGTTGCCCCTATACAGTTCGGGGTGATGTGGGTGAGAGAGTTAGATTGAACTCATCAACGCTCTATGGCCTATGAGACCCCGACCAAAGGCTTAAAGTGGATTCGAGCCCCTATAAACATCCATCGCACCACCGAGACTCGAAGTCGAAACCTATTGTACCAATCCTATGGTACCGATCGGCTATCAGCCCCATGGTATACATAAAAGGAACACGAGGTTCACTCAAGCGCAACGAAAGAAATAAAAATAAAACATTGTGTTCTCGAGAATAAATGCCTAGACCCTGGCCCATTGTTACTTTTTTTTTTTGAGAATCACTTTATAATAAGTCATTATTTTTCACAAAAAATTATTTAACTGATAATTTTTTTTTTTTTTTTTTTTTTTTGAAAAAGGATACATATTGTTTTGATATGATCGCCAATATTAATTACCAATGATTTGCACCAAAAACAATATTATTCGGAAATCTTTTA
>BPLR01012944.1:0-23779 GCA_021605095.1 Caerostris extrusa | reverse complement strand
GGATCTGTAATAATATTCTTTTTAATGGAATAATAATGAGATCGGTGCCACGGAAAAGGGTTAAATTCCACCTCATTTACAGAGTAGGCAAAGTGTGAATTGATTCTTTGGCCATTATCTATTCAAAGCCATACACAGTGAATTCTTCCTTCAGATGGCAACTATGTACATCCATTTTACCGTTTCTTTAGATCTTCCTGTTGTGTCGCTCGCATCAATTTTATTCATATCTGACAAATCTTCAAGCTCAATTCAATTATTTGAGGTCTTAGAAAAAAGTTACCATCTGCCACCATTTTATTTTTCGCAATGAAACCGCAGTCGTTAACCTATTTATTATGAAGAATGTGACAAATCTGTTTCTGGATATAAACTTTACGAGTACTTGCCATCATCATGTACAGATAGAAATGTTTTTGATCTGTGCTACTCTCTGCATTAAAATTTATGAGGAGCCATAAAATGGTATGGTGGATGGCTCTATCTACAGCTGAGACCAAATCGCTACTCTATTACCGTAAATAGAAATCATACCCGACTTGTAGCAAAGTAGCCCTCACTTCCTCCTCTATAAAAAAGCCAACATCAATTTATTTTGATGATAATAAACTATTAATCTTTATCACTAAGAAGTGCCCTACGGTTGTTTATAGTTTTCTGATATATACGGTATTGGCCGAGATGTTAAAGTTTTCGTATTTGTATTATAAAGGTTGATAAATCATTGGTTAATGATTTATCGAAATTTGTATTGTTTTATTTATTTTAATTTTGATTCTCCTTTTATAAAAATTCTGTCTTTTAAAAAAAAAAAATAAGGAAAATTTAAAAGAAGTAGACACATTAAAAAAAAAATTTATTTTATGCCCTGAAAATATAAGAACAACGTAGTATCCCAGTTTCAATAAGTGGTCAAATTTATATAGCTCGTGAAAGAATTTTTTTTTTTAAAAAAAGTAAATATAAAAACTATAAAATTTCAATAATAAACCAATAAGAAAACATCGTGAGAGAAATTTAAAAAATAAACCACTAAGAAACGTTGAAAGTGACCAAGGAAATGTGCTCTTTAGTGCTGTCTCATTGCAGATTCATTCTTGGGAAGAAGCTTTTCAACTTCAATTCAGTGAGCGTTCTTAGAAATTTCCACATTTATTTTAGTCTTTTATCTTGCTTGAAACTATACTACAGCTTGCTTTTTATGAATAAAGTGAAAACTCTATGAAGGTGTGAGGGTATTTGTCATAATCATGCACACATAAAATGCTTTTGATCTGTGTTATTTTTTAAATTAAAATTTGTGGAGGCATAAACAATATAGTAGTTGTTTTAATCTATGCTAAAATTAAATCATTACACTATTACCAACAAACATTCATTCGAGTTCTAACAAAATAGTCTTGGTTTCTTTTCAAATAACCATCATCAGTTTATTATGATTATAATAACCATTTACCTTTATGACTTCGATCTCAAAATAGCAGCCATCAAGCGTTATCAAAAATAAAATTTCAATTTAATTGCTTGATCCTCAGTATTTATATTCTAGTCCTTCTAGTAACTCTGTGGCTTGAAAAAGAAAAAAAAATAGTTGTTTTTTTAACCAAGTAACATTTTATTTTTAAAACGCCATTCATATAATAAGCAGCCAAAATATTTATGAATTTCCGATTTAACGTTTTCGTAGAAATCAAGATGCTTGCTTGCGGGTTTTATTTTCAAATTCAGGAACAGATGATAATCGAAGGAGACCAAATACTGTGGATGACTGACCAATTCATATCACAGTTCCTTCAATTTTTGCCATTGTTTTCATTGATCTGTGAGCATAAGCATTCTCTTGATGAAACAGCACTTTTTCTCCGTTAAATGTGGCAATAATAAACCAATAAGAATGTGCATGCTGCATTTCTCCGTTAAATGCAGCATCCACAGTATTTTCTTCTGTATTTCTTTATATAATCGGTATAAAAGTGATGCATAATATACTCCCATTATTAAGTACGCAATAAAAATTTAATAAAAAAGAATGTGAGAGAAATTTAAAAAAATAAATAAATATAAAGCTTTAAAATTTTAAACGATTTTATAAAAAAGCACATGAAAGAAATTTAAAATATTTTCTAAAAAAGGTCGTGAAAGAAATTTTAAAATATTTTCAAAAAAATTTTACTTGAAAGATATTTAAAAATAAATAAATAAATATAAAACTATAAAATTCCAAACTATTTTATAAAAAAGAGCGTGAAAGAAATTTAAAGTATTTTTATAAAAAAATCGTTAAAATAAATTTAAATAAACCAATAAAAATAGACCATGAAAATAATTAAAAAGAAACCAATAAGAAACATTTAAAACAGCCACGAAACGAAAAATGAATCAAGGCCATGAAAAATCCTCCACCCAAAACAATACCCATAAATTTATGGGTTAATAATATAGTTTTTGCCATTTTAACTGCTTAAAACTAGATCATATAAAAATACCTTATTAAAATCTCACCAATACAAACAGAGCCATTCCTTCTAGGCAGAATGGCTGCGATTAATCTAATTCTGAATAGATAGCATTCTCTCATCTGAAGCGGATAATAGACGCGAACAATGCATTTCATTCCCATCAGAAGGGTTCTTGACGAATTTAGATTCGCAATAAACGAGAACCCAAATCGAATCCCTCATCGCCCCAATGCATTTCGTTCCTTCTCTCCAAATTCATATTCTCCCCGCAATGGAATGGTGATGAGATCCAATGCCTGCAGAAAATCCCACCTCATTTACAGAATAGGCAAAATGCGAATTGATTCTTTGGCTGTTCTCTATTCAAAGCATGCACAGCCCATTCCTCCTTTTAGATAGTCGCTGTATATATATGCGCCCAAATCTACCCTATCCATTCTTTTCCTTTTTGAACTCTGTGGTGCTGTCTCATTGCAGATTTATTCGTATGAAGCAGCTCTTCAACTTCAATTCAGTGAGTGTTCTGAGAGATTTCCACAATTTTTTTAATGAAACTACAATTTGCTTATTTTGAATACAGTGACAAAACTCTATGAAGGTGTGCGGGTATTTGCCATAATCATTTACATACAAATTAATTTTGATTTGTGCTGTTTTTTGAGAAATAAAATTTGTGGGTCTAAAAAATATAGTAGATTTTTTAATCTACCCTAAAATCAAATCTCCACGATTACCAAAACAGTCTATCTCATCAGAATTGTAATAAAATACCTTTGGTTTGTTTTCAAATAACCACTATCAGTTTATTGTGATTATAATAAACCATTTATCTTTATGATTCAGATCTCAGAACAGCAGCTATCAAGATTTATCAAAAATAAAATTTCAGTTTGATTCTTAGTATTTATATTCAAAAAAAAAGGTTTCTAGTCAACTCTGTGGCAAAACTGAAAAATTTGTTTTTTAACCAAAATAATTTTATTTTTATTACGTCATTCAAATAATTAGCAGTCAAAATACTCATTATTTCCCATTTAACGTTTTGTAGGAATGAAAATGTTTGCTTGACTACAAACTTTTTTTTTTTTTTTTTTTCAAATTCAGGAACAGATGATAGTCTAGCAGACTAAATACTGTGGATGATCGACCAAAAAATATCGTAGTTCATTCATTTTTCCTTCATTTTCATTGATCTGTGACCATAAGCATTCTCTTGATGAATAGCACTTTTTCTTTTTGAATGTTTTTTCTTCTGTATTATTTATTCAAATTTTTAATTTTTAAAGAAATAATATAAAAATAAATTCTCGTTAAAATAAAAATAATAAAAAACCAATAAAGAAATTTTATAAAAAAAATCTTCAAAGAATTTAAAAACAAATAAATAAATATAAAACTCTGAAATTTAAAAAACTATCTTATAAAAAAGCACCAGAAAAAAAAAAAGATTGAAAATATTTTCTATAAAAAAAAGATTATAAAAATAAATTTAAATAAGCCAATAAAATTAGACCGAGAAAGTTTTTTTAAAAAAAAACCAATAAGAAACGTTTAAAATAGCCAAGGAAACGAATGTTCAAGAGCATGAAAAAATTCAGCTTTCCGAAACAATGCCCATAACTGTATGGGTTAATAATAGTTTTGCCATTTTAGTGCTTAAATCTAAAACATACAAAATCACCTTATTAAAATCCTACCAATACAAATAGAGACATTCCTCCACTTCAGAATGTCTGAGATTAATCTAATTCTGAATCAATGCAGCCTCTCATCTGGAGCGAATAATAGACGCGAACAATGCATTTCATTCCCATCAGAAGGGTTCTCAACGAGTTTTGATTTGCAATAAACGAGAACCCAAATCGAATCCCTCATTGCCCCAATCCATTTCCTTCCTCCTCCAGATTCATATTCTCCCCGCAATGGAATAGTGATGAGACCGATGCCTGCAGAAAATCCCACCTCATTTACAGAATAGGTAAAATGTGAAATGATTCTTTGGCTTTTCTCTATTCAAAGCATGCACAGCGTTTTACCCTTTCAGATAGTCGCTGTATATAGATGCGCCCAAATCTGACCTATCCATTCTTTTCCTTCTGAGTTTTTCCTAGTGCTGTCTCATTGCAGATTCTTTGGTATGAAGCAGATCTTCAACTTCAATTCAGTGAGTTTCTTAGTGATTTCCACAATTTTTTATAATCTTTTATCTAGCTTGAAACTGTATATTATGAATAACATGGCAAAATTCTATGAAGGTGTGCGGGTATTTGCAATAATCATATACACATAAAAGGCTTTTGATTTGTGTTATGTTTTAGAATTAAAATTTGTTGGGTTCTAAACCGTATAGTAGATGTTTTAATCTATGCTAATTAAATCCTTATGCTAAATCATTACATTAACAAAAAAATTTCCTCCGATTTCTAACAAAATATTCTTGGATTCTTTTCAAATAGCCGCCATCAGTTTATTGTGATTATAATAAACCATTTACCTTTATGATTCCTATCTCAAAATAACAGCCACCAAGCGTTATAGAAAATAAAATTTCAATTTACTTGCTGGATTTTTTTGTGTTTATATTCTAGGTGTTCTGGTAAGTCTGTGGCGTGAAAAAGAACAAAAAACAGTTTTTTAACCAAATATCATTTTATTTTTATTATATCAATCAAATAATTAGCAGCCAAAATACTCATCAGTTTACATTTAACGTTTCCATAGGAATGAAAATTCTTGCTTGCGAGTTTTTTTTTTTTCAGGAACAGATGATAGTTGAAGGAGATCAAATACTGTGGATGAGTCAGGAATAGTTGAAGAAGACTAAATACTGATGAAATAGGTTCTTCGTTGAATGCGATTTCTTTATATAATCAGTCGAAAAATGATCAATAATAGGCTTAAATTATTAAACATATGATAAAATTCATAAAAAGATATTTTTCTAAAAAAAAAATTACTTGAAAGAATTTAAAAATTAATAAATAAATATAAAATTGTAAGAAGAAAGTTAAAATTTTTTATATAAAAAAAGGTTGTGAACATAAATTTAAATAAATCAATAAGAATAGATCGTGAAAGAAATTAAAAAAAATAAACCAATAAGAAACTTTGACAGTGGTCAAGGAAACAAAAAACTGATCAAGGACACGCAAAATTCCTCAACCCAAAACAATAAACGTACTTTTATGGGTAAATAATAGTTTTTGCCATTTTAATACTTAAATCTACAATATACAAAAACACCTTATTAAAATCCCACCAATACAAATAGAGACATTCCTACACGGCAGAACGGAGAGATTAATCTATTTCTGAATCCATAGCACCCTCTCATCTGAAGCGGATAATAGACGCGAACAATGATTTCATTCCCATCAGAAGGGTTCTTAACGAATTTAGATTTGCAGTAAACGAGAAACCCAAATCGAATCCTTTATCGCCCCAATCCATTTCGTTCCTCCTCAGATTCATATTCTCCCCAAATGGAATGGTGATGAGACCCAATGCCTGCAGAAAATCCCACCTCATTTACAGAATAGGCAAAATGCGGATTGATTCCTTGGCTATTCTCTATTCAAGGCATGCACAGCGCATTCTCCCCTTTTAGATAGACGCTGTATATATACGCCCGAATCTACCCCATCCATTCTTTTCCTTTTGAACTTTACAGTGCTGCCTCATCGCAGATTCATTCGTATGAATCGGCTCTTCAACTTCAGTTCAGTGAGTGTTCTTAGAGATCTCCACAATTTTTTAAGTCTTTTATTTTGCCTGAAACTATACCGCAACTTGTTTTATTATGAATAACGTGGTAAAACTCGATGAAGGTGTGCGAGTATTTGCTATGATCATGTTCACATAAAATGCTTTTGATTTCTGCCGTTTTAAGAACTAAAATTGGTAGGCCATAAACCATAAACAGTATAGTAGATGTTTTATTCTATGCTAATATCAAATTACCACACTATTAACAAAAAAGGAAAATCTCATCCGAATTATAACAGCATTACCTTGGCGTCTTTTTCAAATAGTTTCCACCATTATTTTTTTTTTTCTCATTATAATAAATCATTTACCATTTTATTAACCAAGTATAATTTTATTTTTATTACCCCATTCAAATAACAAGCAGTCAAAATATTCATCAATTTACCATATGATGATTTCACAGGAATGAAAATGCTTGCTTGCGAGCCATATTTTCACATTCAGAAACAGATAATAATCACAGATGATCAAATACGGTAGGTGGTCGAGCAATTCATATCGCAGTTCATTCAATTTTTGCCATCGCTTTTATTGATCTGTGAGCATACACACTATCTTGATGAGGCAGCATTTTTCTTCGTTTATATTCGCCGCTTCTTCTGTATTTCTTTTATATAATCGGTCCAATATGATGTATAATTTTATCCTCTCCTTTTCAATGTAACCAATCTTATTATGCCATCTGTCCTCCAAAAAAGTTGGCATGACCCTTCTAGCCGATTTTTGTGTTCTCGGTCTCTGTGATGTGCTTCTACTTGTAATTCATTATTTTGCCTTTCTGATTAAATTCAGATATTCATGTTTCATCAATTATGCCAAAGAAATTCAGCTGCAATACGCTCTAACTGCTCCAAACCACACTTTGAACCAGAAAGACGTTCATATTTATTATCAATTGTAACTCGACGCGACACACTTCATGCAAATAATTTTTTGTATGCAAATATTCATGCAAAAATACTATGCCTCTTCAATCACCTTTTGATATGCCATATTATGGATTGTATTATTAATCTCTTGTGTTGTTACCTCATTTGGACAACTAGGACGTTGTTCATCATTAGTTCTCCTGCGACCACATTTAAACTCGCCAACTAAAATTTAACCAACGAATTTGATAGAGCAAATTTCACATAATATTTATGGAGTTTTTAATTTCATTTGCGTTTTTGCCTTTGAAAAAATAGTGTTTTATCACGATACAAAACTCATTTTCAACGGTGAAAAAAGAATCAAAAGATGTTTGTTTTCTATGGCTGTTAAACAAATACTACAGAATGGCGTAACCTATTAAATGATTTCGTTTAAAGGGTTTTTTTCTATTTATAAGAAAATATTTTCGGTTTGTGGTATAATATTGCGTCTCAGACTTATTAGTCAGCGTAGTAATAGGTAATTTACTGAAATAATTTTATATATTTGTTTAAATAGTTATAATTTGTTTTTTTTAAAAAGCGATTGCATTGTCTATTATACGTGTTGGGAGTAGAAAGTGCAAAAACAATAGTATAACGCACAGTTTTTAATGTCTATAAAAATAATTATTATTTTTTTTATTTTTAATACACTATGATAAGAGGTACTTATTGAACAAGTAATATAAATGTAGAATATCAAAATCAATATTAAAATGTGAAACGTACCGTATAAACGACAGAACATAAAATATTTGCATTTTAAATATTTTTCAAAATATTTTTTTTTTTTTTCAGGGTTATTTCTTTGAAACTTTATGTGGTGTTTCTATAAAATACTCTAAGATATGATTCTTTATAAACAACAAATATTTGCATAGCACAAAAAATTCTCAATGTCCTTAAAAAATTAAAGAAAATTACTAAAATTAAGTGTGCGTGGTATAATCTAACTTTTGGTGCGTTTTGCTTAAAACTGCAATTCAAAGGGCTAAAAATAAGTACCATACTGGATAACAGAATAGTATTCCTTTATATAGTATTTCCTTAAAAGCATAAAATATCTTATTAAAAGAGAAAAGAGCTACACCCTTCAAAGCAGAATGAAGAGTTTAATACAATTCTGAATCATTGGCAGATTTTCATTTCAAGAGGAAAATAGACGTGAAAAATTTATCCAATTCCCATCAAAAGAGATCTCAAAGAGCTTAGAATTGCTCTAAACTAGAAACAAAACCAAATCCCTTGTTAATCAAATCCTATTTCGCCTAGATTCGAATAAAATTCTTTTTTAAAGGAATAATAATGAGATCGAAGCCACGGAAAAGGGTTAAATCCACCTCATTTACAAAAGTACGCAAAGTATGAATTGATTTGTTCTTTGGCCATTTTCTTTTCCAAACATACTCAGCGAATTCTTCCTTCGGATGGCAGCTATGTACATCCATTTTTACCATTTCCTTTGATCTTTTTGTTGTGTCATCCACATCCATTTTATTCATATCTGACAAATCTTGAAGCTCAATTCAATTATTTAAGGTCTTAGAAAGGAAACGAAAAAGAAACAAGGGTATGAAAATTCTGCTTTCCAAAACAATGCCTATAAATTTATGGGTTAATAATAGTTTTTGCCTTTTAGTGCTAAATCACGAACACACAAAAACGCCTTACTAAAGCCCACCAATACAAATAGAGACATTCAACCACGGCAGAATGGCTGATATTAATCTAATTCTGAATCCATAGCATCCTCTCATCTGAAGCGGATAATAGACGCGAACAATGCATTTCATTCCCATCAGAAGGGTACTTAACGAATTTAGATTTGCAATAAACGAGAACCCAAATCGAATCCCTCATCGCCCCAATCCATTTCGTCCTCCTCCAGATTCATATTCTCGCCCTCAATGGAATAATGATGAGACCCGATGCCTGCGGAAAATCACCCCATTTACAGAATAGGCAAAATGCGGAATTGATTCTTTGGCTACTCTCTATTCAAAGCATGCACAGCACATTCCTTTTAGAGTCGTCGCTGTATATATATGCGCCCAAATCTACCCAATCCATTCTTTTTCCTTTTGAACCCTGCAGTGCTGTCTCATTGCATATTCATTTGTATGAAGCAACACTTCAATTTCAATTCAGTGAGTGTTCTTAGAGATTTCCACAATTCTTTTAGCATTTTATTTTGCTTGAAACTGTACAACTTGTTTATTATGAATGGCATGGTAAAACTCGATGAAGGTGAGCTTCGATATTTGCCATAGTCATGTACACATAAAATGCTTTTGATTTGTGTTATGTTTTGAGAATTAAAATTTGTGGGGTTCTAAACAGTATAGTAGCTGTTTTAATCTACTCTAAAATTAAATCATTACACTGTTATCAAACAAAAAAAAATTCATCCGAGTTGTGACAAAATAGTCTTGGTTTCTCCGTAAATAAACCATTTATTATTAAATAAACCATTTATTTTATGACTCCAAGCTCAGAATAACAGCCATCAAGCGTTATTGAAAATAAAATTTCACTATATGCTTGATTCTTAGTATTTATATACTAGGCTATCTAATAAGTGTATATTCAAAAAAAAGACCATTTGATTTTTAACAAATGATTTATTTTTTATTACACAGTTCAAATAATACTCTTTTTATTAACAGCCAAAATGCTCAAAATTTAACGTTTTCGTTGGAATAAAAATGTTTTGTAAGCTATATTTTCAAATTTTACTAGTCGAAAGACCAAATACGAAAATTCAATATCAGTTCATTCAATTTTTGCCATCGCTTTCATTGATTTGAGTATAAGTATTGTTTGATGAAACAGCACATTTTCTTCATTGAATGTGGTAGAATTTTCTTCAGCATTTCATTATATAATCGGTCCAGCAATGATGATAATATTGTCCTTTTATTTTTTTTATCCTTTTCATTTTTAACCAATCATTATTATATCATGTGCCTCCCAAAAATAGTTGATATTATCTTTCAGGCCAAATTTTGTGTTTCGGTCGCTTTAAAACGATTCTACTACTGAAAATCATTGTTTTGCTTGCTGATTCGATTTAGGAATCCATGTTTTTTCAACTCTGACGAAAAAGCCATTAGTCTCAAACTGCTCCAAAGAATTCTTAGAAGTAGGAACACATTCATGTGTTCAAGGTTTTGGTCAATAGTAAGTCGACGCGACATACATCAAGCACACAGCTTTTTCATGTGTAAATGTTCAAATTTAAACCTTTGAAATGCCGACGACCTTATTTATTGAATAGTTTCAGCTCTGTATAATCCAAAATTATATCATGGATTTTTTCAATAATTTCTAGTGTAGTTACCTCATTTTTACAACCTGGACGTGGTTCATTATTAGTGTTACTGCGACCACGTTTAAATTGGCTAACCAAAATTTAACCATCGAACTTTATGGAGCAGATTTCCCGTAATGTTTAAAGAGTTTTTTTCAACTTCTTTTGCATTTTTTGCCTTTTGAAAAAAAAATAGTGTTTTATCAAGATACAAAATTCATTTTTAACATGTGAAAAAAAGAATCAAAAGATGTTTGTTTTATATGGCTGTCAAACAAATACTAACATATAGTAGAGCGCAACATTTTATATGGTGTCGTTTAAAGTTTTTTTCAATTTCGTAACAAAAGATTTTTTTGGTTTGTGGTGAAATATTGTGTGTGTCCACAGACTTATTCGTCAGTTTATTAATAGGCGATATACCGAAATAATTTTAGGTTTTTATTTAAATAATTATATTTTTTTTCAAAAACAATTGCATTTTTATCTCATGTGCTGATAGAAGAAAGTGAAAAAAATAGTATAACGCACTCTTTTTTTATTGTCTATAACTATTTAAATTTTTTTTCAAATTTTTAATATATCTTAATAGTTTGTATTTTCTGAACAAGTACTACAAATGTAAATTATCTAAATCGATAGACAAATGTAAAATGTATCATAAAAAAAACAGAACATTAAAAAAATTTTCATTTTAAATATTGATCACGTTTCAGTGATATTTTTTTGAAGACTTTATGTAATGTTTCTTTAAAATTATCTTTATTTTAATACTCTAACATTATTTTTCTATAAACAGCAAATATTTACATAGCATAAAAAAATCTCAACGTCCTTAACAATTAAAGAAACTACTAAAAATTAAGTACGTGGTGTTATCCTAACTTTTTGATGAGTTTTTGCTTAAAACTGCAATTCAAAGGGCTAAAAATAAATACCAAACTGGATAACAGAAATAGTATTTCTTTATGTCCTTTGAAATATAAAAATTTTTATTAAAAGAGAAAAAAGCTACACCCTTCAAAGCAGAATGAAGAGTTTAATTCAATTCTGAATCAATGGCAGATTTTCATTTCAAGAGGATAATAGACGTGAAAATTTATCCAATTTCCATCAAAAGAGATCTCAAAGAGCTTAGAAATTGCTATAAACTAGAACCAAAACCAAATCCCTTGTTAATCAAATCCTATTTCGCCTAGATCCGAATAATATTCTTTTTTTAATGGAATAATAATGAGATCGGTGCCACGGAAAAGGGTTAAATCCCACCTCATTTACAGAGTAGGCAAAGTGTGAATTGATTCTTTGGCCATTCTCTATTCAAAGCCAAACACAGTGAATTCTTCCCTTTAGATGGCAGCTATGTACATCCATTTTTACCATTTCCCTTAGAACTTTCTGTTGTGTCACTCGCATCTATTTTATTCATATCTGACAAATCTTCAAGCCCAATTCAATTATTTGAGGTCTTAGAAAAAAGTTACCATCTGCCACCATTTTATTTTTCTCGCAATGAAACCCTGCAGTCGTTAACCTATTTATTATGAAGAATGTGACAAAAAATGTCTCTGGATGAAACTTTTTACGAGTACTTGCCATCATCATGTACAGATAGAAATGTTTTTGATCTGTGCTACTCTTTGCGCATTAAAATTTATGAAGGGCCATAAAAATGGTATGGTGGATGGCTCTATCTACAGCTGAGACCAAATTGCTTATCTATTCCTGTAAAAGAAATCATAAGACAAGACTTGTAACAAATAAAGCCTCACTTCCTGACTCCAATAAAAAAAAACAACATCAATTTATTTTCATGATAATAAACCCGCCATCTTAATCACTAAGAAGTTGTCAACGGTTGTTTATAGTTTTCTGATATTTATACGGTATTGGCTGAGATGTTAAAGGTTTCCATTTGTATTATAAAAATTTATAAATCCTTGGTTAATGAATTTATCGAAATTGTATTGTTTTATTTATTTTAATTTTGATTCTCCTTTTTTCTAAAAATTCTGTCTTTTAAAAAAAAAGGAAAAATTTAAAAAAGAAGTAGACCCATTAAAATTCCAAACTATTTTGCCCTGAAAAATATAAGAAAACGTAGTATCCCAGTTTCAATAAATGGTCAAATTTATATAAAAAAGCTCGTGAAAGAATTTAAAAAAAAATAAAAACTATAAAATTTCAAACGATTTTATAAAAAAGCGTGAAAGAAATTTAAAATATTTTGACATGAAAAAAGTCTTGAAATTAAATTTAAATAAACCAATAAGAATACATCATGAGAGAAATTTAAAAAAATAAACCAGTAAGAAAAGTTGAAAGTGACCAAGGAAATGAAAATATTCTGCCGGCCAAAACAATATCCATAATTTTATGGGTTAATAATAGCTTTTACCATTTTAAGTGCTTAAATTTGGAACACATAAAATCATAACAAAAACATACACCTTATTAAAATCCCACAAATACAAACAGAGACATTCCACCACGGCAGAATGGCTGAGATTAATCTAATTCTGAATCCATAGCAGCCTCTCATCTAAAGCGGATAATAGACGTGAACAATGCATTTCATTCCCATCAGAAGGGTTCTCAACGAATTTAGATTTGCAGTAAACGAGAACCTAAATCGAATCCCCTCATCGCCCCAATCCATTTTGTTCCTCCTCCAGATTCATATTCTCCCCAGCAATGGAATGGTGATGAGACCGATGCCTGCAGAAAATCACACCTCATTTACAGAATAGGCAAAATGCGAATTGATTCTTTAGCTATTCTCTATTCAAAGCATGCACAGCCATTCCCCTTTTAGATAGTCGCTGTATATAAATGCTCCCAAATCTACTATCCATTCTTTTCCTTTTGAACTTGTGGTACTGTTTCAGATTCTTTCGTATGGGAGCAGCTCTTCAACTTCAATTCAGTGAGTGTTCTTAGAGATTTCCATTATTATTCTTTTATTTTGCTTGAAACTATACCACATCTTGTTTAATATGAATAACGTGGCAATACTCTATGAAGGCGTGCGAGTATTTGCCAAGATCAAATACATAAAAATGCTGTTGATTTGTGCTATTTTTTTTTTTAGAGAATTAAAATTTGTGGGACCATAAACAGTATAGTAGATGTTTTAATCTACCTAAATTCAAATAACTCCGATTACCACAACAATATATCTAATCCGAATTGAAAAAAAATGACCTGGGTTTCTTTTCAACATCAATTTATTCTGATTGTAATAAATAATTTATCTTTATGACTTCTATTGATTAATCTAATTCCGACTCAATAGCAGCCTCTCATCTGAAGCGGATAATAGGTGCGAATAATGTATTTCATTCCCATCAGAAGGGTTCTCAAATGAATTTAGATTTGCAATGAACGAGAACATAAATCGAATCCCCCCATCGCCCCAATCCATTTCGTTCCTCCTCCAGATTCATATACTCCCCACAACGGAATGATGATGAGACCCGAAAGCCGCAGAAAAGGGTGAAATCCCATCTCATTTACAAGAATAGGCAAAATGCGGATTGATTCTTTGTCTATTCTCTATTCAAAGCATGCACAGCGCATTCCCTTTTGGGAGTGTCGCTGTATATATGCGCCCAAATCTACCACGTCCATTCTTTTCCTTTCGAACCCTGTTGTGCTGTCTCATTGCAGATTCATTCGTATGAAGCAGCTCTTCAATTTCAATTCAGTGAGTGTTCTTAGAGATTTCCGCAATTTTTAGTCTTTTATCTTGCTTGAAACTAAACCACAACTTGCTTATTATGAATAACGTGAGAAATCTCTATGTTTTTCAGTATTTGCCATAATCATGTACATATAAAAAAAAGCTTTTGATTTGTGCTATTTTTTTCTTTTTAGTATTAAAATCTGTGGAGCCATAAAACAAAAATTAAAACCTTAACTATAATCTATGCTAAAATCAAATCACTACGCTAATACCAAAAATAATAATAATAATAAAACTCATCGGGTTGTAACAAAATAACAATGATTTCTTTTCAAATATCCATCATCAATTTATTGTGATTATAATAAGTCATTCACTTTTCTGACTACGATCTCAAACTAACAGCCATCGAACGTTATCGAAAATAAAATTTCAATTTACCTGCTTGATTCTTAGTATTTATATGCTAGGTCTTCTGGTAACTCTGTGGCGTGAAAAGGCAAAAAAAAAAAAACATTTTTTTAACCAGGTATCATTTTCTTTTTATTACGCCATTGAAATAATTAGCAGCCAAAATACTCGTCAGTTTTACATTTAACGTTTTCGGCTAGGAATGAAAATGCTTGCTTGCGATTTTTTTCCAACTTCAGAATGGTTCTTTTAGCCAAATATCATTTTATTTTTCTTGTACCATTCAAATAGTACTTTTCTATTAGAAGCTAAAATGTTCATCAGTTCCCCATTTAAAGTAGAGAATGAAAATGCTTTCGAGCTATATTTTCACATTCAGATACAGACAATAGTCACGTGAGACCATATACGGTGGTAGTCGAGCAATTCATATCGCAGTTAGACATTAAATTTTTGCCATCATATTCATTGATCTGTGAGCATACGCGTTGCCTTGATGGAACTGCACTTTTTTCTACTTAAATTTGGCAGTTTCTTCCGTATTTCTTTATCTAATCGGTTCAACAATGATGCAGATGTATAATATTCTATATTTTTTAACCCTTTTCAATGTAACCAATCATTATTATACCATGCGCCTATAAAAAAAAACAACAAAAAAAAAAAAAAAACAATTGCCATAACCCTTCTGGTCGATTACTGTTTCTCGGTACCTGTGATGTGACTATATCTGCTATAACTCATAGCTTTGCTTGCTGACTCTATTCAGGAATCCATGTTTCATCCTCTCTTACAAAGAAATTCAGCTGCATAAAGCTCTAACTACTCCAAACATAAACTTCCCACGTTCATGTTTTGGATCAAACATTTGTTCAAGTAAAATGCTGCCCACCTACATGTTCTATTGAAATGCATATGGCCTCATTTATATCAATCACCTTCAACTTTGGGTTATTCTAAACCATATTATTGATTTTAGCAATAATGGCTTGTGTTGTTACCATTTAGACGACCAGAACGTGGTTCTACATTAGTTTTCAGAGGGCACGTTTAAACTCGCCATCCGAAATTTAACCGTCGAATTTGATGAAGCAGATTTCACATAAAATTCGTAGGGGACTTCTTTAACTTCTTTTGTGTTTTTACCTTTGAAAAATTGTGCTCATCGTGATCCAAAACCTTTTTTTCAACTGTCTAAAACGAAACAAAAAAAGATGTCTGCTTTCTACGGCTCTCAAATAAATAATAATATATAAAGCATTTTACATGATATCGTTGGAAGATTTGTTCAATTTCGTAATAAAAGAATTTTTGGTTTGTGATGAAATATCATGTCTGACTACAAACATATTAGTCCGTCTAGTAATAGGTGATATACAGAAATAATTTTATATATTTGTCTAAATAATTATATTTTTAGCAAAAAAAAAAGGGATTGCATCATTTGTCTTATGTGTTAACAGAAGAAATTGAAAAATAGTATAACGCACCCTTTTTAATATCTGTAATTATTTAAATTTTTTAAATTTTTAATATACCACGATAAGATGTTCTTCCTGAACAAGTAATACAAACGTAGATTATCTAAAGCAAAAAATACAAATGTAAAACTTATCGCAAAAAAATACAGAACATAAAGGATATCCATTATAAATAAAGCTCCTGTTTCAGTGATATTTGTTTGAAAACCTTAATGTAATATTTCTTTTTAAAATTCTATTTATTTTAATACTCTAATTATATTTCTATAAACAGCAAATATTGCAGCAAATAAAATACTCAACGTCCTTAAAAATTAAAGATAACTATTAAAAATTAAGGGTACGTGGTGTTATCCTAACCATTGGTACGTTTTGCTTTAAATTGCAATTCAAAGAACAAAAATTGTTAACAGAATAGTATTTCTTTATGACCTTCGAAATATAAAATTTCTTATTAAAAGAGAAAAGAGCTACACCCTTCAAAGCAGAAGGAAGAGTTTAATTCAATTCTGAATCAATGGCAGATTTTCATTTCAAGAGGATAATAGACGTGAAAATTTATCCGATTCCCATCCAAAGAGATCTCGAAGAGCTTAGAATTGCTATAAACTAGAACCAAAACCAAATCCCTTGTCAATCAAATCCTATTTCGCCAAGATCCGGAATAATATTCTTTTTAATGGAATAATAATGAGATCGGTGCCACGGAAAAGGGTTAAATCCCACCTCATTTACAGAGTAGGCAAAGTGTGAATTGATTCTGTGGCCATTTTCTATTCAACGCACACACAGTGAATTCTTCCCTGAGATGGCAGATATGTACAATACATCCAATTTTACCATTTCCTTTAATCTTTCTGTTGTGTCACACGCATCTATTTTATTCATATCTGACAAATCTTCAAGCTCAATTCAATTATTTGAGGTCTTAGAAAAGAGTAACCATCTGCCACTATTTTCTTTTTTTTTTTCGCAATGAAACCCACAGTCGTTAACCTATTTATTATGAAGAATGTGACAAATCTGTTTCTGGATGAAACTTTACGAGTACTTCCCATCATCATGTACAGATAGAAATGTTTTTGATCTGTGCTACTCTTTGAGCATTAAAATTTATGAGGATCCATAAAATGGTATGGTGGATGACTCTATCTACAGCTGAGACCAAATCGCTACTCTATTACCGTAAATAGAAATCATACCAGGAGTTGTAGCAAAGTAGCCTCACTTTCTGCTCTATAAAAAAGCCAACATCAATTTATTTTGATGATAATAAACTATTAATCTTTATCACTAAGAAGTGGTCAACGGTTGTTTATAGTTTTCTGATATATACGGTATTGGCCGAGATGTTAAATTTTTCATATTTATATTATAAAGGTTGATAAATCATTGTTTATCGAAATTGTATTTATTTATTTTCAATTTCTATTCTACTTTTCAAAAATCCCCTGTTCTAAATAGGCATCTGAAAAAATAAGAAAAAGTAGGCGTTAAAAAAGAATATAAATTTATACAGATTCAGATTTGTACAGACTGTAAAGATCTCTAACAGCATGCAGGCAAGGAACTAATAATAAATTAATTAATAATTAGATTAATTAAATAATGCTTGATCAATTAAATATTGCTCAAAATGATAGTGAAAAATAGTTTTGTAAAAACTTTCCCTTGATTTTTGGGAAATTCTTGAAATAAATGATGTAGAGTACTCATAACATATATCTAAGGCATATCTGCCTCGAAATTTCAATACGAGGGTTTTCCTACACTACATACGCTTTTAAAACCTGTCCCTTGCTTTATAATTACATCGGCTGACTAAATTATTGTTTGAAACCTTTTTTTGTAGAATTATAATTTCTTTTCGTATGTCAGAGGAAATTAGTGATTTCTGTTGAACAATTTTAGTGTATAACTAATTTTTAATGAAGTGAATGAAATTCATTTATTAAAAAAATTTTTATATTTTATAATAATTTATTTTTTTCATGTTAGAATAAAAAAAATTGCAAAAAGTATGGCGGAACAAAGTAAACTTTAATAAAAAAAGAAGGCAGTATACGTAAAAGAAGCATCAAATTTCTCCATATATTTTATATTTATATATATTTGAAGAAAAATTATTTAATGGAATCTATACAACTTATACATAAATATAAATTACTTTTAAATAGTTAACGCGAGAATTTTATAATAAAACATATTACAAATTATAATAGACGTGGAAATATTCGTAAGGCATTTTACAAATGATTAATATTTATTTTTTATGAGCATATTATCCCATTCTTTGATCTGATTCTTTGCTGATTAGGCGGCAATATTGACTGATTAATTAAATATCTTTTAGTTGACTAAGAATTAAATAATCAATATTTGTTTAAAAAAAAATTCCTCACTGTCATGGTAAATAATTAATTTAATTGATTTTTTAGAATACGTGTTCAAGATCACCTACTCAAGAAGTATTTTTTAATCCTTCTAGTTAAGTTGTGTGAATTTTTATAAATGATGTATTACTGTTGTAAATTTACGGTTTGTAGTTATAATCTAAAAATTTAGATGTGTTTAATTTAAACATATTGTATATGTATCAGAGACATAAGCTTCATTTGAAAAGAAATTTGATTTTTGTAGTTCACGACCTAATTAAAATATTCAGTAATATAATATTTATTTTTTACATTTAAAAAAAAATTCCTTTCAACTAGTATTTTAATCACTTACAAAATTTCTAATGTCACATGTGTGCAATATAATGTCCGAAAAGCTTTTAAAATAAAATTAATATTTAATTTTTCTGCAATAATAAAAATATTCACATATTCCTTTATATAACTAATAAATGAAATTTTAATCTGTCATTTTAAAATTTCAAACAAAAGCTACATTTCATTTAAAAGTATTCTTCACCTTCATTGGATCAACAGCTCTATTATCGGCGAAGGCTGTGGCGGATTCCGAAACATGGCATATTTTCTTTTTACGGAGTAGGACTGTCAGCCCTATGCACAACGTTTTACAGTCATATTAAAATGGATATTAACCACTATAAATATCCAAGACACCCTGGGACTCGTACTCGAAACTTGCGGCACCAAGTGATAGAGAACTAGTCCCTGTTTTTTAAATATTACTCATAAGAAATCCTTAAAATGCACTTCTAAATTATATTTTTCTTTTTATAAATTAATCTAAATAGGATTTAATTTTTAAATAATTTTCCACAAAAAATGCAAAATAAATGTTAAACCGAATTTCTCTTTTCTGTTATTTCAAAAACATTCTTTTCAATAATTTTTCCATTATTTTTAAAAGTAAACATTTGACAGAGTCCCTTTACATTTTTCCTTTATTGTTTAATAGATTCACCTATTTCAGACAATTTTCAATTACGTTTCAATTCCAAAGCTTAAACAATTAAGAAAAACTTTATCGCGGTGATACATGAAGAAAAGCTTTTAAAAATATTTTTGGTCCGAGGGCAACCGGAAATCATGCCAATGTCTGGAAAAACAACAACGCATTTTGCTAGAAAGGCCTCTGCATAGTGGAACTTGTTGTACGTAAACATTTATTAAACAATTTTCTTATCATTTTTGTTTCTTTTCTTTCGTCAGAAATGTATTGAATTTTTAAAACTTCAAATTCCATGCGGCACTTAATTAAATTTGTTTCAGCATCATGCTTTTGTTTAGAAGAGTTAGTTTGGCATGAAGCCACGATTATCCAGCATTAAAGATGGGTAGAAGCCTTAAAAAAAACAGCTGCAGTAAAAAAAAATGAATGTACAAAAAATTTTATTTTGACAGCGCACATTTTTTTTCTCGCAAAAAAATGTTTGAGTTTTCTGTCTGTATTTAAAAAAAAGAATTTACGTTTTGATAAACAAAAGATTGTTAAATAAATGCTAATTTATAAAACACTCTTAATCGTCTTCAATAATTTTTATGTCATTAATTCCTTGAATGTGTTAATATAACTATTTATTTGACAGACATTATTGTAACTATTTCTGAAGTAATGATTTAAATGAAATTTTTCTGTATCTAAAAATTCTGTTTATATTATAGTTTAGAATATATACTGTTGATTTATATCTGTTTTCATTTTCCAAACGATCGAAGTGTTTATTGAAGAAAAAAAATTATCATTAATTATGAATTATTTATGTAGTGCAAATTTTTAATTACGCAAATTTTTAAGCAGTTATATCTCATCCTTTTTTTAAAAAGAATACTCATGAATTACTTTTGAAAATTTATGTTATCCACAAAATAATTGTTTGAAAATAAGTAAACATATATGTACTCAGTGTGAAATATTCTAGTTTAAATGGATGTTTTTACAATGTATAAAAACTTATGTAGAACTAACTCCCAGTCACTACAGTCATTGTCGGTCACGAAAGAATATATATATTTTCTTTTTACACGGTACGATTCTCAAGTCTACGCACAATAGTCAAATTAGACAGGGGTGGGATTCCGAGGCACTACAAATAACCATGGCATCGCCGGAACTCGAATCCGAAACCTGTATCACCTAGCACCAGACACTCGGCCATCAGGCTCCATATATATATATATATATATATATGTTTATTATAACAAAGTATAATTATATAATTATAATCTAATATATAATATTTATCATTATAATATCTCTTCTTCTTCTTCTTTCATGGCCCAATAGGCCCATGGTGGCCCAGGTCGTTCAGATATTGGCAGATTTCGAAACATGAAATGATTTCTTTTAAGGGTTAGAGTTGTCAGTCCTACACCCAATGCAATCATATTAGATCAAGGGCCTTTTGGCCGAGCGGTTCTGGAGCTTTCGCTCTGTCCGACAGTTATCGAGTTCGATTCCCGCCGGTGCCATGGATGTTTGTAGTGATTCGTAATCCACTTTAATCTGTAGTTCCCGATCTAATATGACCGTAGAGCGCCACAGAGCCCAATCAGACTTCTCACTCACCCACATCATTCCCAAACTGTAAAGGGGGAACTCAGCTCTAGGCACAGTGATATGGTGTGTTTAGGGTAGTCATTTAGATCGGGGACTACGATTTAAAGTGGATAGCAAACCACTAGAAACATCTACACAGCTGAATTCGTGACAAAACCTCAGTGCCAGAGCGCTAGTCACTCAGCCATGAGGCTCCACAATAGTGTTTTTTGTAAATATTACGTACACTTCTGTAATAAATAATTTAGAAATATTTTAAATAATAAATATACTCACTTCATTTTTTTTTAAAACAAAGTATATTTCTATATTACGAACTAAAAAATCTTGACCTCATGATTTAGTGGTTGAAATCAGGAAGAACAGTGTTACGTAACCCAATTTTTACAAGAAAATAGTAAATAGCTTCTGAATAAATGTTTTAAAAAAATCAAATCGAAATAATAATAATAATCAAATAACCAAATCAATATAACAATAATCAATCGAATAATAATCAAATCAAAATAATTTCTTAATAAATGGCGCTGTGAGAGAAATGTGACAACACTTCAAGTAGAAGCGACGAGTTTAATTTGATTCCAAAGCATTCGAATCAACGCACCTTTTCATTTCAAATAGGATAACGGGCGTGAACAATGCATTTCGTTCCCGTTCGAATGATTCTCAACGAATTTAGATTCGCGTTCAGCTGAAAGTCAAATCCCTTATCGCCCGAACTCATTTCGTCCGAATTCATATTCTCCTCGAAATAATGATTATACTACAACTGTAAACATCGAAATTCCAACTTTATATTTGCTTATATTTATATAATATAATAAATTTATTTAACTTTATTGCCACCTTTCTGTTTAATATTCTATAAATATTATGAAAAAAGAATTGCTGTGTTATATAAAATTCATTTCTGCATTATATTGTAGTAACATGTTTGTAGTAATCATTACAAACATGAGGTCCATATCGATAAAAATATAACATTGAAATATTAACTGTAAACATTGAAAATCCAGGTTTATATATTTTAATACTATATTTATATAATAATAAAAGAAATTTATTTAACTTTAGTGTCATCTTTATTTATAATGTCCTGCAAATATTATGAAAAAAAGAATTGTTACTATTTAAAGCGTATTACTGTATTGTATATTATAGTAACGTGTTTGTGGTAAACATTTCAAACATGAGGCCAAATCGATGTACAACATGAAAAAAAGTATGCAAATATAATCCTCATCATCATCATTAACGCAAAAGCTTACTAAGCTAAGACCGTCTGCCAAAATATCTGTTTTAATTTGCCAAAGAAAGGGTGACATGTACATGAATGAGCACTATAGCAGAAAATGGACTTATAACATTAACTAAATTTTCAACTACAGATTAAAGAAATTACGAAAGTATTCTAAAGTAATAGAATTGGAAATAAAGAATTATTCTTACTTTTTGTCACGATATCATAAAAGACAAAAACCTCAAAAATCTATTTGTGTAACTTTTTTTTCATAAAAGATGCCCCAGAAATGCCTTGATTATATTGATTACGATGCCTTTTCCAACCTGTGAAATTTAACAATGCTAGGTCATTCGTTGAGTTATTTTAATTTACTTTTGCACTGTGTTTGTGATACCTTATCAAATTAAAGCAAATCGCGTAAAGTTAGATTCAAGTATTAAACGGAATTTGCAAAATGTAATACAATATTTTCTAATTACTGTAAATAATATCCATATTCCTGTGAAGCCTTTTTTTAAATATTTTATTCTATTTGAATTAATAACACTTGATGGATAATTTCGTAAAATTAAGGTATAATTTCTTGAATCTGCTACTACTTCACAGAACGTTACACGAAAGCGCCAATACATCACATGCAGGCAATAAATTACGTTCTTCAGTTATTGTTCAAACTGAAAAAGAAAACAGATTAAATAAATAAAAACAATAGAATTTCAAAAGATTTTATAAAAAAAGCTCCTCAAAATATGAACATGAAAATATAAAAATAATATGAGGAAAAATTAAAAAAACACTTGAAAGGAATTTAATTAAAAAAAACATGAAAATAAATTTAAAAACAATAAATATAATACTATAAAATTGCAAACGATTTTACAAAAAAAAAAGAAACACAAACACAAATGTAATAAAAAAAAACCACACAAATGTAATAAAAAAAAACACAAATGTAATAAAAAAGCACGTGAAAAAAATTTAAATATTTTAATAAAAAAAAAGCAGTGAAAATAATTTTAAATAAGCCAATAAGAAACGTTGAAAAGTGATCGAGGAAACGAAACGCTGAAACCAAAAAGACACGAAAAATCCGATTACCCAAACCAATTCCACATAAACATGTGAGAGTTAATAATAGTTTTGCCATTTTAATTGCTTTAAATCTAAAACAGATATTGCAAAAACATCTTATTAAAATCCCGCCAATACAAATAGAGACATTCCACGGGCAAAATGGGGCCGAACAATTCTGAATCCATGCTAGCAGCCTTCATCTGAAAGGGATAATAGCCGCGAACAACGCATTTCATTCCCATCAGAAGGGTTCTCAACGAATTTAGATTCGCAATAAACGAGAATCCAAATGGAATCCCCTCACGCCCCAATCAATTTCGTTCCTCCCTCAGATTCATATTCTCCCCACAATGGACTAGGGGATGAGACCCGATGCCCGCAGAAAATCTGCCTGTTTACAGAATAGGCAAAATGCGAATTGATTCTTTGGCTATTCTCTATTCAAAGCATGCACAGAGCATTC
>BPLR01012943.1:0-84359 GCA_021605095.1 Caerostris extrusa | reverse complement strand
CCAATTGTTTAATTGATTAGAGCATGTAATTTTTCTATAGGAAATATTTTTTATACAATAAATATTATATCTAAATCGCACATGATTTCAGCAGAATTAATTCTCAGTGAGTTTTTTAGAGAGTATTTTTTGAGTTTCAGTCAGCTGAATTATTTTTTGTAATGAGTTTTTTGAGAAGCATAAACATTCATTTTTCAACTTCCATCAAAAACACTTCTTTGATTACTTATAATTTTTCTACACAATAAATGTGTATATCGAAAATTCAGATGAATATCGAATATCGAATGTTATAACGAAAATTAAAAGTGAGCTGATTCTTGAGTGAGTATTTTTGAGTTTTAGTGAGCTGAATTCGTTTTTGTAATGAGATTTTTGAAAAGTATAAACCTTTGTTTTAAATTTTCATCTAAACATTTATTTGATAAGAGTACCATTTTTTCTATGGCAAATATTTTTTTTTCTACGCTATAAATATTATATCGAAAATTGCATTTGAATACTGATTTATATTTCGAATTTGAAGAAAGATATTTGATTCAATTAATAGGGCGCCCAATGGCCGAATGGCCAGCGCTCCTTCCCATAGGTTTCAGGTTTGAACCTGGCGGTGCCATGGATGTTTGTAGTGGTTCGAATCCACTTTAAGCCGTAGGTTCCAGTCTCATATGACCGTAAAACGTCACAGTGCCGAATTAGACTTCTGACCCACATCAGCAAAGGGGGCAACCTCGGCTCTCTAGGCACAGTCGTGGGTGTGGCGTAATAATAGTAGTGTAGATTCAACTCATAGCTATCAATCTGTTTCTAATTCTATTTGTTTGTATATTTTTATAACTAACAACACATTTTTATTATTTCAGTTTGCGAAGACATCGTGGAAAAGTTGCCCGGTGGACTAACCTGCCAGGAATTTCTGCAGCACTTTGGTGCCAGGTATTGCAGACACAACTACATAGCAAACAACTGTTGTCGATCCCATCAAATCGAGTGCCCAACACTTAAGATTGCTCACTCTATTACATCTCCTTCCATCCTACAGGGTCATTTCATCAACGCATCCATGAAATAATCTAAAACTGAGAACGCACAATTCCATTGGATTATTGGGAAGCAATTATCGTACTTTGGACTTTTGAATGACAGCATCCAGCAGTGCGTTTATACAGAGTACCAATTAGTTCCTTTCGCTCGTGGTGTATTATGTATACATATATATATCTTAGACACAAACTATGCATTTCATTATGGTTAATGCACATACGATTGAAAAAAGCTGCAATGGTATGAAAATCATGTAACATTAGATGTTGTTTATTATTTTTTTCAGAGTGGAAAAGAAAAAGAAATAAAAAAATGTATTTCACTCAACAAAGCATTTTACAGTTGGAGGGCATTTAATATTTCATGTATTACATTTAAGTAACCAGCGAATAATTTATGCTTAAGAAACTTTTTTTAATATTTTATTTCAATTTGTAATATTTAATCATTGCCTACATAATTTTGTATAAAATTCAATCATTACAGTTTAGTATGTGTTTAACTAATATTGAAGTTCAATAAAGTTTAAATGATGTACTGGTAAAGTTACTTCAGTTTTCAACATAAATTTTGTGCCTTAATATTCAAATCTAAATTATTTATTGGTAAAGATATTCTAGTTTTCAACATAAATTTCGTGATTTGATATTCAAATTTAAATTACTTGTTGGTAAAGATACTCTTGTTTTCAACATATATTTTGAGACTTGATATTTAAATCTAAATTACTTATTGGTAAACATAATCTAATTTTCAACAAAAAATTTTGAGACTTTATATTCAAATCTAAATTATTTTTGTGTAATCTTAAAAAAAAAACCCCATTATTTTTATAAGCAATGCTATTCATTTATTTCCATTCAAAATATATTCGTAAGACTTTTTCTGTAAAGGCTTATTTTTTAAATATTATTTTAATTTTCTTATAAATTCTTATTAGAAGAATTCATAAAAATCATAGTTTGATCATGATGACAATATATGATAACTTATATGAAAATAATTAGTTCTCATTAATAAAATTTATTGATTTCTGAGTATCATTTAGTGCATCTTATTAATAATATTTTTGTATGAAATCTTTGTCTTTAATTAATTTGAGTGGGCATATGAAAAACATCACAAGTGTATTTGTAAAAATATAATAAATTCTTCATTTAAAAACACATTCTGAAATGCAAACATGATGGCAAACCTTTGCTATCATATGCTGCCAAGAAAATTAAGGAAAAAGTTATAAAATGCAATATGCATAGTTGCTTTTGCATTGTTATATTATTTTAAAATTCAAAAAAATAGTAAAAAAATTCTGACTGTTGATGTCGTTTTATTGAATTCATTTTAATGCCTTCAAACTATAAGCTCATTTGACGTTTATTAGCATACCTAATAAGCTAAGATTTTTTTGTACTTTTTTGCCATTACAATGTAATATTGGGAATTACATTATACTAATTTCAATTAATTTTGATATCTCAATCATTTTTATAGTAAAAATAAATGTGGTTCAAGTTTTTTAATTATAATCTGACATCTGTTTCGAAACCTTTGCAACATTTCATCAGTATCATTCTTTTTTGTGTAATTTTGTTTTAAATGTTATATTTATGTATTTCTATACTTTGTTTTTGTGAAAAAAGTTTGAATCAATAAATTTTTGATTAATTATTGATTTCTGTGTACATTTAATTTTATTAATAGTTACATTTGAATAAATTTAAAACTTGCAACTGGCGTACCGATTACGGAGTACCAATGGGGATAGACCCCTTAACCTCCTCATTTTAATTGATAAATATATTTGCGATTTTTTATTAGCTTCTTAATGTTAGTAAATGATGAAAGATAAAGTTTCAAAAATTTAATATATGGTACTCGAAAATAATAAAAATAAATGAAAGTAAGCTAAAAAAATAAAAGTTTAAAATTAAAGTTAAAAGAATTTAAGTTAAAAAATTCGATACAATTAGGACCAGTTGTCGATGCCATAAAACTATTGTAGAATGATACAGAATGGATTTAAAATTTTTAATTTGGTCACACTCCCCAAAATATAGTTTAACAGCTCCAACAACAACTTTCTAATTCTTCTTAAATTAAAAAAAAAAAAAAAAGAAATACTGTTTGAACTTGATCTAGCTTTCTTCAACGTAGAGATTTGTAAATGATTCTATTTTATATGGAATATTTATATGCAGCAAACTATTTATATATTACCCAGTGAATAAATCACACAAAACGTAACGTAACGTAACGGTAGGTGTTTAGTTGGAGTACCAGGAATTTCCCTGTACCTCCATATCAATAATTATTATTAAAAACATAATTTTAAAATCCAAAAGATGAGCTAAAGAAAAGAATATTAAACGAGCCCATGCTCGGAGAGAATTTACAGGAGTAAAAAGGTTAGTAAATACAAAATTTAAAATAATAGTTCACAAAAGTATTTTAAAATAAAAACCGTGGCAATTAAAAGGAGTTAAAAAATAACCGTTACGAAACCACGAAAACTTCTGGCTGGCTGAAGAGAAAGAGAAAAGGAAAGGGAGGGGCAGAATTATAAACAAACCAAAACTATATCGTTTCGAAGTTCCGCGTAGAGCGATCTTGAAAAAAAGAGCGATTCCGAAGCAAACAAAAATAAACTACAGTGGTGGAAAATGGTTCTAAACTAAAAATGGTTCTTCTTTTGGAATCGGAGAATGAAAATATTTTAAACGTAGATAAGCCAAAAACTGATATAATGGATAATTTATCTATCATTAAAAATATGCAATGACATTTCAAAACTTGCAAGGATAAAAAGCAAAAACGATAGTGAGAAAATGGATCCCTCTACAGATTTTTCATAGTACATTATCATGTTGTTGAAGTATATATAAAAAATTATGCTGTCTTAAAAATATGCTGGAATAATTGCTATCAATCTCATTCATATGAGGATAAGTATCCGGTACATCGAAGAATCATTGATCACACTCTTTTTAATTTTTATAACACAAATCACGTCCTTGCGGTTTTTCGTGTTCAACAAAGGAAATGCAATTACCATAGAGCGACCTTTTACCATTTAATCTGCTTGACGTTCACTCTGAAAATTTATATGACTAAATGAGATAACTGACAGGGTTAGAAGGCATATCATAAATTCTATTGATATCTGCTCGGTTTTGATTTATATATTTTATTATTTATGAATTAGAAAATGAGTGTCTTTTATCTATAAAATGACATATATGAAGTATTATATGACCTATATAACCTATCTGAATATCAGTCAAATTAAACTTTTATTCTATTTTCTTTCCCACTAGTAATATATACTTTCTCTATCTGAAATAGTTCTTTGCAGTGCAAGTGATAATTAAAGAAATGAATATATATATATATTGCAATAAAATATATTACTCCAGGTGTAACATAAATGAGTGAACTGAACAACATTAGTAAAAGGAAAAAAGAGTTGCCAAATATCGATATATAAGAATAATGTTGATACGTTTGATATCGATATATATACGACTAATATTGACAATGTTTAATATCGATATATAAGAGTAATGTTGATAATGTTTGATATTGATACACAAGAGTAATATTGATAATGTTTAATATCGATATATAAGAGCATTGTTGATACCCTTTAAAATCGATATATAAGAGTAATGTTGATAATCTTTACTATCGATATATAAGAGTAATTTAAAAATATTATATGAAATTTGAGTTACTCATGAAACATTTACTAGCAGTAGCTTAAAAAATATTGCAATGAAATAATAAAAAAGTTAAATAGTCTAACAAGTTTTTCTTTAAAAACTAATTATAAAAAGTCTAATTTACAAATAATATTATAATTAATTTATTTTTAAAAATTTTTACCTCAACAGGAATGGTTTGTTTTATTGAAGTATTAAACACAGTCACAATGTAAACATACTTATAATTTAATTACAAATCTTAAGAGTTTTCTTTCCTAAAAAAATTTATCCACACACGTGTATAGGCCAAAAATTACAGAAAAAACAAATACTTAAAAATCAAAATGAGAATAGAACTGTAAGAACGGGAAAATCATTAAAAAAAAAAAAAAAAAAAAATTTAAATGAGAACTATCAATTTTATTAATTATTGAATGTGAACTATTTTGAAAAATAATTATTATTAAATGTGAACTATTTTGAAAATAATTGTTATTAAACGTGAACTATTTGAAAAATAATTATTCCATTTCAATAATTTGAAATAAATATGCATTTTCTTAATCAAATTATAAAAAAACTAAATTTAATTACTTTTATTTGTGTAA
The DNA here is from genome assembly GCA_021605095.1 of Caerostris extrusa. NCBI lineage: Eukaryota > Metazoa > Arthropoda > Arachnida > Araneae > Araneidae > Caerostris > Caerostris extrusa. Next base: position 79,006 of record BPLR01012943.1, on the reverse strand, counting down.
TATAGCTAAACAGTTTTAAAGATTATTTTAATATTTTTTATAATTTTTTTATTATTTTCGGATATCAGTACAGCCAACAATGACAGACACTGTTCAGATTTAAAGAAAAAATTATTCCAATAATATTTAGAAAGCAAATGATTCATTAATTTTTTATTTAAAAAGGTATTTAAAGCATAAAACATGCACACTAAAAATTGGGTATGGGTTTTTTAAATTTTATTTATTAATATTTATGAAATAAAATAAAATAATTTTCGTTTCAGAAAAATATAAATTAAATTATTTTTCAAAAAAAAGAAAAAATATATATAAAAAAAAATTATTCAAATGGTAAATTAATTTAATTAAATAGATTAAAAACTTAAAGCAAATTAATTAAATTAATTAACTTTTCCGCTCAGAGTCATCAGCGTAATCTCGTTTTCGCAAAAACAGATCTACAAAAAATTATTATTATTATTTTTTTAACTTTTGGGATAGGTCCCTAGTTTATAGTTTCTTGAATATTTCAATACTTTTCCTAATAATTTAAAAAATAATTTTTAATATTTAATATAATAATTTTAATACTTAATAGCCAACAGCATAAAAATTTTACTATGTTGTAATTCATTATTTTTCAAAATTTAATGTTTAATATTTTTAAAAATAAAATGATTAAAATGATTAAAAACTATGTTTTTAATTTTCAAAAAAATTTCTTTAAATTGTTGCAAAAATTAAAAAAAATATTAATTAGAATGTAAGATATCATTCATTATATGGAGGATATATTAAAGAAAGTTAATTTTTGAACCTCTGTATAACAAAACATTCAATCAAATTTCTACAAAAAAATTTAGCATATACTAATTTTATCATGCTGAATAAAAAGGCTAAATTATGTTAAAAAAAGCCATAATTCCTGTCGTATCTTGAAAGAATATTTCAATCCAGGAAAAAAAAAATTACAGATAAAAATAGTTTAAATTATTGATATTTATTGGCATTTAAAATTTATTCTTTGCAGCAAAATGAATATATTATTAATCAATTAATTAATAAAACTATAATAAATATTTCGTTAATAAACTAATATTTGTATAAGTATCCCTAAGTTTGATTGATTTCATTGTATTTAAGAAAAACAATTTATATTAATCAGATGAAGCTGCATTCCGTCTGTAGCGCCATCTGTTGACTCTCAAAGAAAATAATTTTGAATTATAAAGTATTTTATTTTCGGTTTTTTTTTTTAAATATAATTATTTCCATTCATCAATCTATAACTATTATTTATTTATTTTTAAATTTTCATATTAATTGTTTTAGCTTATTTTAGTAGCTATTTAAAATATTAATATGTGTATTTTTCATCTAATTTCTTATACATATGCAAAAAATAAAAAATGAATAACCTTTCTCAACTAGAAAAAAAAATATATTTATATAAATTCATCTTAATTTCTTGATAAAAATAGAAATAATACTTCTTAAAATTTTATAAATTTCGTAACCTTTTGTAAAACAAAAAAAAAATATTTGCATTAAATATTTATTTAAAACAGATAAATTGAACAAAAAAAAAAAAAATTATATGAATAAAATTTTATTTAAAATAATTTAGATGCAAGTAAAATATTAGATATATTTAAAAGTCTGATTTTTACTAATGCTTGTTATTCAATTTTTTCTGGATTAGTTCAACAATAGATGGTATTAATTTTTTTATAAAATAACCTTTTATTCATCCCCAAATACATTTTTTTTTTTTGAACTTGTAAAACTTAATGTTAATACAGTTTTTTCAAATATCAATTATTAATTAAATTTTTAATTAATTTTATAAAATATAGATGAAGCTTTTAAAAAATGAATGAAAATTATTTATAAAAGACTTTCTGCAATATTTAAAAGTCAATTGACTTTTAAAAGTCTTTTTATTTTTGCATTAAATACCTCAAAATGAATTTATAAATTCAAAAAAATAAATAAAATAAATAAATAAGTTTAAAAGTAATGGAGATAAAAAAAATACTTTTTTAAATAAAGGTTAATTAATACTTTTCTTAACACTACAATTTCACATCTCTTATTTTTTGTGATACACAGAATTTAAAAAAAAAAAAGTTCAAGTTTCTAGTACAACACAAAATATTTCAATGATATAAAAATGATAAATTAAATCAATGTTGATTAATTACTAACTTATTTTGTAAATTTAAAAAAAATTAAAAAAATAGAAAAGAAATGAGGGGATGTTGAATAGTGAGTTGGGCTATCGAATTAAGGGAGGTTGATTAGAATTAAAACAAGCAATTCTGGAAGATTCAGTAAGCTGGAAAGTCTATCCATTGTAATAATTGGGATCATAAATACATTGTTGGGGATTTGTTCTCTCTCTTGAATTGTTAAGGCACCAAAACGTAGATGTAAAACAGCAATGGTGAATACACCTTGGCCAGTGAACTGGTGAATACACCTTAGTGTTATCTTGAATTTGCACCTTAAAAGTCCTTTTTGGTACCATAAGCTCCAGGTTCGAATCCTGGCGATGACATGGATGCTTGTTAGTGGTTCGAAATCCACTTTAAACTGTTGGTCCGGGTCTAATTAGCCTAAAGTGTGCCCAAAATGACCATAGAGCGGCAAACCAAACCAAACCTTAAAAGTTTAATGGTCTAGTATTCGACAGACTGGAATTTGCCAACAACAATGTAGGAAAAAATATTTTTTAAACTTGAAGGCAGATAAGGAAACAGGACGTCCATTTATCCCCTTTATCTTTACTGGAATCTATATTCGATAACACTCACATTTGCTGAAGATTTGACATGATAAGATATATGACCCTTACTATGGAGACACAATTCTCAGTCTTATATGTTTAGAGATACAGAATATGATAAAATATATTTCATTCAGATCAAATATAGAGATAAATGACCACAACATAACCATTAATAATAGCTATATACCCTGTACCTAGAACATGGCAATAATTTTACTTATCTTATGGAAGAATCAATAGACATTTTCTTTTTCAACAATGAAATTATGAATCATAACTTACTTATTTACATAAAAACTTACACAATAAAATCCTCAATAAATCTTTTCAATTTTCAAAAGCTAGGTGGGGAGTTATCAAGTGATTGCCATACCACAGAAAACTTAGTATACTTAGCCCCATCACCACCAATCTTAGTCACACAAAAACAAACTTAACCAATCATCACACTCAAACACATTTAACCGTCACCAATCACACTTAACCATCACCAATCACATTTAACCATCACCAATCACCAATCACCATACATTTAGCCAATCACAACACTAAATTTAAATTCTTTAAAAAACCACCCATGTACCAGTTTTGTTCAACAAGCTAGTTTAAGATTGTTTGAACTGTTGCATCTGGAGGAAGATTTCAAATACGTTCTTTTTTTTTATTTACAGGGTAAACGTAAAATTGAATTTGAAATACTTCAGAATTTTTTTTTTTTATATTGATGTATAAAAATTGTATTCTGATTTTATTAATTTTGATTTAAAAATAATATTTAAAAAAAATCCAATTTATTTTTATTTCTTTAAATTAAATTAAATTTTAAAATATTTAACCTATAAAAATTAGAATTTTATTTTTAAAAATTTTCTTTTTCGTTTAAAAAAAATTGTTTTCTTTAAATAATTTTCTTTTTCATTTCTAATCAAGTAATTTTAAAATTCTCGTTATGGCAAAAAATATATATTAAATAAATAAATAATTTTATTCGATATAAAAATTTTTTATTTAATATTTATAAAAAATATTTATTATCAATATTTTTATTGAAATACTAATTTTTTGTCTTCTTCAAATAATAATATATAATATATATATATATATATACTATTTGCCTTCGACAGCCTAATTAAATTAAACACACATTTTATTTAAATTTGCATTGTTATTTAGATTAATTGTTTATATTGATGATTGATCTACGATTACTTGAAGATCGATTTGCTATGATCATCGATAAAAATATTTTCTTAAAATTTATCAAAATTTTGATTTTATAATCGTTATTTACTTTTACTTACATTTTAAAAATAATTATTAAAATAAAATGTGCTATGGTATTTACTGATGACGAACAAATCTGGGTCATATAAGTTTTGTATAAATGTATTTAACTTTGTTTATTCAAAATTAATAATTATTCAAATTATTTTTGAATTGTATTTGTATAAATGATTTAATTTATATTTGTTTATTCAATTTATAGTTAATTTTATTATAAATTTAATATAAAAATAACTTTTAATAACTTGTTATATATTTATTTTAATTTTTAATTTATAGTATTTTTATGATATATTTATTTATGGTTAACTTATTATATAATATAGTTGGTTGTATTTATTTATTTATTATAATAGCCATTTATTTTAGTAGTCATTTAATTAGTAGTCCTTTTATTCAAAATCAAAATCTGTAAAAATATGTAAATAAACTTAACAGTATAAACGAAATAAATTAATTATTTCTTTTATAAACATAAGTTAATATTTTCTCAAAAAAATTTTTTAATTCTTTTATTATTCTTAAAGTTTCAGATTTTTCCTGCCTGATAATTTTCATTGAAATTTCGTTTAGTTATCGATAAAGATGAAGCCATTTGTGGTTATGTGCTACTTTTTAAATATTTTTTATTTAACAGCTGGAGCCAAACTTTCAAATTTAACTGCTCAGGTAAATATAAAAAAAATATCTCAAAATCTTTCTATATTTTTGTATCAAATTATAATCCACTGTATTTTCTATTGAATTAAGTTTAGGCATATGGTTAATATTTTTTTTAATAATATTTAGTTTCGGCAAGAGCATTACTAAGCTGAAATCTTGAAAATAAATAAACTTAAATTCAAAATCAAATATATTTATTTTTGAAAATAATAGAAACAGTATTATTTTGAAATTGTACATTATTGAACCACGTATAAATTAATTATATATCAAGGTTTTTGTTTCGTTAGCCAAAATATTAGAACTTAAAAATCAGAAATTACTGAAAAATTATTAATACTTCTTCATTTAAATCTGGTGCTCGATGTCACAGGTTTAGATTCAAGACCGGAGATGTTTGCCTGGGGTAGGGTTGTCAGTTGTTTACTCCACTTCAAAGACCGGAACCTACGGTTTAAATGATTCTGATAGAGCGAATATATCCATGACAGCCCTAACTCCGAAAAAAGAAACATCTCCTGTCTCAAAGCGCTAGTCAGGTCACATCATGCTCCAAATCAGGCTAACTGTCGCGCCAAATTATTATTAATAATAATAATACATTTAAAAATATAAAATTAATATTTACTTTGCATCATAAATAATAATGAAACTCTAAACACTTCAATAAATAATTTAGATATTAATAGATCTATGGAACTAAAAACAATTTATAAATAAATATATTTTTTTATAGCACTATAGATCAAAATATCAAAACATTTATATTTACACAATTTATTATTTTAAAATTTTGGAGTAATTTTTCAGTATTTTTAACAATGTAAAGTGATAAAAAAATAAAATTTTACAATAAACGCATGGAAAATTTGATTGTAATATTTTCGATTTTGGATTCTATTTCTTAATTAATTATTTTATTTATTTTAGTTTTGAACGAAAATTTATCTGAAGAGACATTCAATGTAATTCTTACGATGAAAGGTAAGTAAATAAATAATATACTTTTATTTTCATATAAAATTGAGCTGCATTTGTCTTCTTATCTTCCCAAATATTATTTAAAAAATGAGCATAACAGAATTACAACGAATGAAATAAAAATCAGTAATTTAAATATGTGTAAGATTGCTTTAAAACGTTAAGCAACTTTAACTCAAAAGCAATTTTAAATTATCATTTTCATAAATTAAAATATGTTTAAAAATGAAAAAAAATTAAAAATTTAAATTAGCAATTTTAAAAATTTAATCTTTAATTATTAATTCTTTAAATTTAAAATTTAAATTATTTATTTTAAAAATTATAAATTTAAAAATGTACTTTTTGATTTCAAAGGCATAACAGCCCCATGGTGGGCAAGGCCATTTGCCTACAGGTAGATTTCGAAATATGAGATGTTATTTTATTTTTTAGGTTGGTTGTCTGCAATACGTCTCGTTTAAATTAAATCTGTGTTTATTTAAATGAAAAATTTTTAGCAACTTTTATATTTTGTAATATAATAAAGCAAATAAATGAAGTTCAGTGTTTATTTAAATGAAAAAATTTTGTAGCAACTTATATTTTTGTAATATAGTAAAGTAATTGGGAATGAAGTTCAGTGTTTATTTAAATGAAAAATTTTTTCAGTAGCAATGGATTATTTTGTAATATAATAAAGTTCAATGTAATGAAGTTCAGTGTTTATTTAAATGAAAAATTTTTTTTCAGCAAATTATATTTTTTAATATAATAAAATTTTTTTTACAATGATTATTCAGTGTTTATTTAAATGAAAAATTTTTGTAGCAACTTATATTTTGTAATATAATAAAGCAATTGGGAATGAAGTTCAATATATGACAACAAATAGTTAAATAACTAATTATAATTGATACATTTTATGGGTGTGAAATATAATATCTCTTTGCAGTGGTATTCTAACAATGATATTATATAATTCGGTGAAGTAACTTTTTTTAAACTCAACCTTAATAATATAAATTTATTTCTTGCAGTTCCTGAATATTGAAATAGTTCAGTTACAAAAGTTTTCACATAGAAATGTCAACGATAATGAAGAAAAAAGCATCACATTTTTGGCTTTTGGGAGAGATATATCTTTGAAAATGCAGGAAGACAATGAATTAAACAATAGAATCTGTTCTGGGAAGATGTACAAGATGAACGACACAAATATTGAAGAGATTTATGTTGAGGTGAGATTTAAAATTAAATAATTTTATTTAGATTTAAAATTAAATAATTTTAAACAATAATAATCTTAAATACGAAATTAAAGTTTTGACGAATATTTTTTTTGATCTTGGGTAAAAAAGTATAGAAAAAGTCTCGATTTTCAGTGCTAGATACGTGAACGCTATTTATTTATTTTTAACTCTGAACAAATTGTACCTATTGATTTAATTTATCATTCTTTTACTAAGTGAATTTGAAATTAATTCACAAATTGAATTACTAATTAGACAATTGAAATATGCACAAACTTACTTCCCATAAAGAGACAAAATTATATTCTTATATATAATAAATATTTTCTTTCTTACCCCATTTGGTAAATAGCAACATCTAGATCAAGCCCCAGAATCCGTGTGTTCAAATGGAAGGAGAGAAAGGTGGTGGGGCAGGGCAATAGGTAGAAGTCTGACTTGGCTGCGTGAAGAAGAAGGAAGTGCCTTCTGGGAGGACGTTTAGGGAAGCTACCCTCCTACCCTTGTTGATCGGACTACTCTGCCAGGTAATCCGACCAACTAGGTAGATGCTGAACATCATAAAAAGCCATCGAATCTCTCATTTTTTTTGAAACAGTGCTTACAACAAAGCCGCCAGCGGATTGAACCTCAGCCTTATTGCTCACCAGCTCTTCGCTTTAATGCTCATCTTTTTTTTTTTCTAATAACTAAAATGTTTGCGATAGATAAAAAAATCTTAAATTTAACTAAAACACTAAACCAACAGAATTTTAAAAACCCACTCTTTGAAATGATCAGTATTTGTTTATTAGGTTATTATGTGTTTTTCGCCAAAATATCTTGTACTGGGAAACTATTTAATGTTTTACAGGATGGCAGGAGCATATTTAAAATATATCAAGATGTGGAGCAAAGTGCTACTTTTTCCATTCTTTCAAGAGAAAATGGAAATATTGAGATGGTAATACTTTTTAAATTCTCTTTTACTTCGTACTAAAAAGTACTACAGTTCTATGTCTGACAAAAATGTAAACTTAACACTATATGTTAATAATTACTTAAGTGGTCATCAATTCAGAGTTCTAATACTAAATAGAAAATGACATGAAAAGATACAATGATATGATGTATGCCATTACGAAAACTTTAAATGATAATAATTACAATCAGTATTCATTTTAATGATAGCTATTGCAATCACAGTTAAATTGAATTAAAAATCAACTTAATTGTTAAATTGAATACCCATCTATTTGTTTGCTTGGAACTGGACTCAAACTTACAACAGAATGGTGATTTATGTATTTTTGTTGGAGAGGCAGAGAAAGTATGCCCTGATCATACGAACTTTCATCATATCAATTATAGCCTTAAATTTTTATCCTTAAAACATTTAACTTGTTTTTAATGATTTTGTAAATTTTTGTTAAGAATGTTTGGGCTTTTTCCTTTATAATTTTGATTTGTTTATATGTTCTTTTGTTTGGCCAAAAATTACAAATATGTTCTTTATTTTGGAGAAAATCATAAAATTTGAATTTTATTTTTGTAATATTTTTATATTACAAATTAAGTCATTAACAATTTTGGCCAAATCAAATTCAAATTTTAATCAAATTTAAATTCAAATTTTTTTTTTTCTAAAATCAAATTTTTTTTTTCAAATTCTCTGAATTTATATATTTAAATCAAATTTAAAAATATAAATTCAAAAATGTAGATATTTATATTAGTAATAAGTAAATAAATAAATTGCTGAAATAACATTAGTTTTTTTTAAATAATAACAAATATAATTTCTTGAATTTTATCGTAATATTTTTAATCATTGTATATAAGACTCTAAGAGGAAGTAACATACCTGAAATATATATATTGCTTCCTTTTTAATATATTTCATATTCTTTAGAAAATCAGGTCCCAAAAGAAATTTAAACTTAAAGCTGGAAGTAATATCATAATATCGGAATTGTTGTTAATTTGCTAACAAAAATTATGGTTTTTGATAACAAAAATTATTATACGATTTATTTAATTATGTACCAAATAAAAAAATAAATTCTGAAAAAAATATTATACTTACCTTTTACTTGAATTTAATTATTTCTTATGATGTACAACAGCATTTTTTGTTGGTTATAAAATCTAATTTTATTATTTATATAATCCATAACTATACAAGAGCAATTCAAAAATAATAAAACGATAAAAAAATATAAAAAAAGGAAATATCTTTGGAAAACTATTAAATCCTCAAATTATAAGTAGTTATGATTGTTAGATTTATTTTTAAAAAAATACGAGAAGAACTTCATAAAATAAAAATAATAAGTACAAAGTGATATAATAATGACATTTATTTATGTTCATAAATTGGAAGAAAAATTATATTTTTCCAGGAAGGTTCTATTGGCAATCTACAAATTAAACCAGTACCCGAAAATGTAAGGATTCTTGAAGTTGATTTCAACAACGTGTTTGACAACTTTTTCAGCAGCGAAAAAAAAATTTTTAATGTATCCAAGAATTCTGCGCATTTAGTAATTAAAGTTCAGGGAATTATTAAACAATGGTTCGATGGATATTGGTGAGTTATATTATTTTCTTTAAAACACTTTGAACTTCAACAAAAGCCGTGTCAAACAGAGCATCAACTTATTTCTTTCATTTTTTCTTAATGTCTCACCGTAACCGTGCTTCCTCCTACGCACTGCAAGACAGCAGGGAGGAAGTAGGCATTGGTACTCAGTAGGCATCGAGACTCTCTCCGGAGAGGAATTCCAGTGCAACTCACGCTTCTGCTGAGAAACTTTTAGTTTGTAATCTCTCATCCTGAGAGGAAATACATTCAACGCAACCCGGTGTAATAGTTGGCCTATAGCCTCTCCCCGGAAAGTATATTTCGCTCATCCCGCGCAAACCTGAATATCAGTTTTCGGCCTAGAAGTGGAATTCATTCACGAATCTATAATTATATGTCTTTAAATGTGTTAGACATTGTATGTGTGGGGTGTTTATACGTATGTAAATAAAGTTGTGTGTTCTCAAATCTGTGTCTTAACCCAACCATTCCCAGTTACAATCCAGCTGCACAACCTGTAAGCTACATCATTAGTAAAAGGAGTTGTTAAAGTATAAAACTGATGTACTATAATGCAAGCCACAAAGGATAATTTAATGCGAAGCCACAAAGGATAATTTTATGTTTCAGTTTATTTTTATTTTTATATTAAGATATAAATGTAAATGTAAATCTGTAACGATATAACTGAGTCAATAAAATACTAAACTAAAGTTAAATGAAAACTATAAAACAAAAATGTGCATTATGCATAAATATAATTCTTTTTATATATTGTAAGTAAACATTACAAAATAAAGCTTTTAATTCTTAAGAATATTTTAAATTTAAAATAGACAGAAACAGAAAAACAAAAACATAAACAGAAAAATAACAAATGAATGTTATTGACACTATATGAAATTTTATGTAATTATTTTATAATAATAGTAGTATAATATTGTATCAGTTCAATTTTTCTAAGATGGACAATTTTTTTACTTAACAAATTTAAAAATAAATAAAAATAAAAATCATTTAATTTACTTAAATTAAGAATTAAAATTAACATCAAGAACAATCCAATTAATAGTGAGATAAAAATATGCTTGATTATGTTTCAAAAATATTATATGTTACAGGTAAAAAAAATTAAAAATTTACAAGTTTAATTAATTTTCATAAGTTAGTTTGGAAACTTTAAACATTAAAAACAAATTTTCTGCTATTGTGCCTAGATTTTATACGTCATTTATTCTTAGAATCAACAATTATGATGCAAAACACATATAAAATTCTAAGAAATTTATAAAAAAATTATATTACATAATTTATTTCTAAAAATTTATCTTATATATTATTTATTTATTAATTAATGAAATTTTTTTATTTATATTGAAACTATTAATTTAGATAATCTCAGTAAAATGGCATGATTTCAGTTGTAAGTAGCTTCATTAGCATTAAGGATGTTTTTAATGGTGAACTTCTAAATTACAATTGTAGCAAGTCAAATTAACAATTATTTGTTGAAGCAATTGAGTGCATGAACAATATTGTTTATAAGTGTATAACAATATAATATGCTTATGTTTGTAAAAGAGAAGATAACTACGAAATTCCAATTTGTTGCTTGTTTGCAGAAAATTCTGATTGTCAAGTGAATATTGCAGTTGAATCTCCTTCAAGAAGACGAAGTAAAAGACAGGTTTCAGTTGTGTATCCAGAAATTCTCCTTGTTGTGGACTACGATAGTTTTTGCTCAATTCAGCTATAACGAAAAACGAGTTAGAAACTATTATTACTACATTTAAGTTCGGTAAGCAAATTTTTTTAGAATAATTTTGTGAAAATTCTAAAATTCTTTTCAAAAGACTGAACTGAAGTAAAAAATTCTGATGGTCTTTTTATTTTTTAATTGAATCAAGGTATAGATTTATACTTTTATTTTCATTAATAGAAGTATGCACATAAAATAAAAGGCACCGATTCTCATCTAATATAATTCTGCAAAAATATAGAAGTCGACTCATTTGCGTTGGTATAATTGATAAAAAAATACATATCTATAATGATGCCTTTTAAGAAAAAAAGAAGACATCAAGAAATTGTTTTCACTAAAGGAGAAGGATAAAATATTCAATATATAGAATATTTATTATAACATTTTGGTAAAGGAAAAGGTTTACGTTAAAAAATCTTTTCAGTAGAAAAATTGTGTATTTGAAGTATTACTTAAATCAAGAAAAAAACGAAATATATGCTTTCCTCAAGAAATATTTGTCAGGATACACTCAATATTACCTCAGGTATTCACACTTTTAAATCTGTACTTAGTTTTTGATACTTAGGAACAGAAATGAATTGATAAAATAATATTTTACCTGAAATAAAAATCAGAATTGTGTCTGCTAATAAGGCCTTTTTAGGGTTAAGAAATACGTTTAAGTCAGTTCATTAGCAGAAAAACCAAATTCTTGCTATATATAACCCCTTATTAGATCTATTTGGGTCTATGGCTCTGAAACTTGGATTTTGGCAAGATTTTATGAGTCCCATTTGGATATATATCTATATATATATATATTTCCAATGCAGCTGGCAAACAGACATGGACGTCTTGGATGCCTTAAGGCAAGCGCTGCACAGACGTTATTCACTTTGCATTACCCAGGGGGCGCGTGTAACTTTGAAAGATAAGCCACGGACGCGGTGTAACAATGCCCCCGCAACTCTCTACGGTCCTATTAGGACTGGGACCTACGGTTTAAAGGGATTCCGAACCACTACACATCCATGGGACTGCCGGGACTCGAACCCGAGACCTGGGTACCGAGCGCCAGAGCGCTAGCCACTCGGCCATTCAGGCCCCCATTTGGATGTATTTGAGCAGAATATTTTAAGGGCTACTCTTGATGTAAAGTGATTATTTACATATTGGTGATTGTTGGAGAAGACTGTACAATGCAGAAATTTATCAGCAGATAATATAAAATTTATTAAGATCAATATATTAAACTGGGTTGCTCATGTATTTAGAATGAAGGATTTTAAACCCTGTAAAAGGCAAAGCCACATTGACAAAGAAGACGACCCAAGTTGCGATGGATAGACACAGCTGAAAATTGTACTAAGGTTATGAATTGGAGAACCATTGTCACCCAGAGGAATGCATGGAAATTTCTTCAAAGGAAAGCCTTAGCCCACCCGGGGCTGTCGTGCTATTGATGATGATGATTTGAAGTGTTATAAAAGGTTAATTTAATTCCATAAAGATGACGTGTATTAATTTTTTGAGTGTGGTAGTTGTTTGTGTATGGTAATTGTGCGTGTGTAAAAATAAAGTCGTGAGTTCTCCAATTTGTGTCTCAAGTATCTGAACCAACCGCACCCAATTAATTACATTCTGGTTGTCCAAACTGCACACTACAAAATTTAAAATGACACTTGCTACGCAATTGTGATTTGAGTGATATTTTGATAGCATTTACAAAATGTCTTAAATATTATTTTTTCAACAGATGGATTCGAAATTTCGATCATTAACAAATCCCAGTATCAAAATCAGCTTATCATCTCTTCTCATAACAAAGGTAAAGTATGGATTTTTTTTAATTATCTGATGATACATTTAATACATTAGCTGACTCACTTTGCATTATTAAATAAAAATATGTTTAAAAATATGAAAACTTACATTCAAATGCCTTAAAATGTTTTTCACACTAAAATTTTTGAAAAATAGCCCTTTTTTGTAATTTGTTTTCCTTTTTTTTTTTTTCAGAGCAGAAATAAAATACCTTTCCTAGAACAGAATCGTCTTAGTAGCGATCAAAATAGAGTAAATACATCAAAAACTGTCAGGGACTTTTCTAACTATCTGCATCAAAATCACCACAGCTTTCGTCCATTTGACATTGCTCTCATTATGACGAAAGTTAGTCAATGCATTGAACAATCTTTTGGAAGATGCAAAGTACATGTGGATGGTAAATATTTTATTGTTTTTAATATTCATTTTTATAAGTATGCAAATATTTTAATGGAACATTATGAGATACAGATTTTAATTCGAGAGTAGTAGATGCTCAATAATACAGCGTTCAAGGTTTTTTATGATATACAACGAACAGTTTATTTAATTATAAACTAACAGTTAATAAAAAAAAAAAGGCAAAAATCCCCGAATGCCAAAAAAAAAAAAAAAAAAAAAAAAAAAAAAATGTAAATAAGACATTCAATGGAATTTAATTTTAACAAAATTAATTTGCTTTTTATATTTAATTTTAAATTATGTTCAATAAGCATTCGAAAAAAATTCATATGAGTGGGTAAATATTTTTATCTTTAGCATAATTATCGTTATCATTATTATAATTATCATCATCATATCATTATTATCATGATCTTTATCACATCATTATTGTCGTTATCATTATCACAACATTATTATAATTATTAACATATCATTATTATGGTTAGCATTATCATATCAATAGTGTCATTATCATTATTACATTATTTTTATATAATTATCATCGTCATATAATTATTATCATTACCCTTATATCATTATCAGTATTACTATTATTATCATTACCATTATCATAACCTAAATTAACATTTTATCATGAGTGAATAAATATCATCGTGTATTTATCCAATCCATGCAAATAAATCAACGGATGGTAATAACTAACGGATAAGCATGTGGATAATTAACGAAATAACGGATAATAGCATGGTCCACATACCATGCTTTATAATGAAATAAATATTGACTTTTCGCGACATGATTATCCTATTTTTAAATTTTAAGAATAAAAGAAAATATAATTCTATATATATATATTATATATATATATATATATATAACACATATATATATATATATATAATATATATATATATATATATATATATATAATATATATATAATATTATATATATATATATATATATATATAATATATATATATATATATATATATATATATATATATATATATATATATATATATATATATATATATATAAAGAGAGAGAGAGGGGAGTTCCCAATAATAACGTCCAAACATTTTGATAAATATCTCAAGTCGGTTTGGTTTATTTCTTAATATTTATTTAATTTTCTTAATATATATTTATTTTTTTTCTTAAAATTTTTTATTATTTATTTCATAATCCATTCAATATAGATACAAAACATACTATTCAACATGCTATTCAAACATTTATTTACAAATTATTAAGAATTTTTTTTTGCTTTACTCTAATTAATTCACTTTATCCCTGATTTATAAGTTGTGATGTGTAACCTTTGAAGTTGTGATGTGTAACCTATGAAGTTGTGATGTGTAACCCCAAAGTAACCTGTTATTTATTTCGTAGGTTGGGCCTTTGGCACAGCTTGTAAGAAAAATACAAATTACCATGGAGTAGGACTAGTTCACGATTTCGGAGGTCAAAAAGAACTGTTTCTATAGCAACGCATGAAGTTGGACATTTGTAAGTACTTTTTGTAGTTGGCAATTAAAAAAAATGTTTACAAAGATAATTTATGAAAGTCTATCAACTTCCATATAAATCCTTTTAATCTATACTAATCCTCTTGTCACACTCTTTTTTAAATCCTATTCTCACAACTCATTTCTAACCTTGATCTAACGATCAAATATAGATTGTTATTGATCTAAACCAAGAGTGGCCAACCATCGTGCCGCATGCGGCAAGCCTTGAGCATTTTCACACTTTTACAAAATATATTTATTTTATGATGGTCAAAGTAGCAAAAAACATTGTATTAAAAACTACATTATAAATCTGATTGGATGAAGGATTTTATATCATTATAGAAAGTTTACAGAGAGTGAGAGTATTTTGAATGGAATCAAATAGCACCTGTTTCTGAGGAATCTGAAAAGTGTCCGCAGGTTTATTTGCGGAAAATACTCGCAACTTTTATTCCTTGCGATAATTTTCTCTATATCTTAATATTTATAACGTTGGTTATGTAAAGCAATATTCTGACAATAAAGATTTAATGATTATGAAACTATTAAATTTTTAAACTATTTTCCTTAATCATTAAAACATTTAAGAAGGAAAATACTACATGCAATAGTTGTATATTTTAAAGAATTATTTAAGAAAAGCAAAAAAAATTTGAATAGTATTCTTTCTATGTACTTCAGTATGGATTATATTTTATAAATTAAAAACCCATACCTTTTACATGTATAGGTTTTTTTATTTGAATATTTTTGTATATGACAGGTTAGGAGCATTGCATGATGGTAGTGGTCCAGCTGCTAATTGCCCTGTTAAAAGGGATACATCATGGACCCTGGAGTTCTTTCCGGTTCTGAAAAAGATATGGTCACAGTGCAGCAAGCAACAAATGAGACGTTTTTTAAAGTAAGTATTTTTTTTCCTAATTAAAACGCATATATATTGCCTGCAGTGCCTATTAATTCTGAGTGATTTATAAGATTCAATCTTTTTATAACTATGGATTAAATCATTTTGACACTATAACTGCATGTCTTTAATGCAGATGCAAGATAAAAATTTGATTAATTTTGCTGTATAATCTTATAGAAATTATGTATGATTGGTTTATTTTCAATGTAACATCTGCATCAACAGCATGTAATTACATTTCAAAAATGATTTTTGGTCTTTGGTTACTGGGAAAGTAACAGTATAAGTAGAAATACAATAGAAATAACGTTTTTCTTTAACCGACGCCAGATCCTAGGCAACAGTCTATGACGGACAGCCCAATACAGTTCAGAAACACACATAAAATAATTAAAATCTTTTGCAGTATCATTATGTCAATTAGTCCATGACCGTAGTTCAAGTGGTTACCACTCATGTCAAAATTAGTCAAGCAAAGTGGACAAGTCGGAGAGTCTGCTAGTCCAAATTATGTCAAAGATAATCATGTCCAGTTATTGTTCTAAAATTGGCTACTCTTACATGCCTAGGCAAATCACATGGAATAGGAATCACATATCCATTAAGAAACTCCAAGTCTTCCATCTGACTGAGTTGGAAATAATTTCACGATAGCTGGCCTTAAACCTAGGTGTAACAGTTCTCTTAATACTTTGGTAGTTAATAGGGAATCTGGTTGAGGAAGGAATATAAATATAACGTAACGAAATCTTTGAAAAATAAAAAAAGATTGTTCAAGTTCATTATGCAATAGTGTAAAGAGGATATCATTGCCTACTGAAAACACTAGGCTACTAGACTAATATGTTTGGTAACGATGCGAAATATGTCAGAAGAAATATCTCGGAGATAATATTTTAAATTGCCTAAGCTCTTGTTTCTTAGATTTTAACTACTTTTAACGCCATAATTAGATTATACACTGAAGTGACAAAAGTCATGGGATACCTCTTAATATCGTGTCGGCCCTCCTTTCGCCCAGCGAAGTGTAGCAACTCGAAGTGGCATGGACTCAACAAGTCGTTGGAAGTCTTCTGCAGGAATATTGAGGCATGCTGTCTCGATAGACGTCCATAATTGTGAAAGCGTTGATGGTGCAGGATTTTGGGCACGAACAGACCTCTCGATGACGTCCCATAAATGCTCGATGGGATTCATGTCGGGCGATCTAGGTGGCCAGATCATTCGTTGGAATTGTCCAGAATGTTCTTCAAACCAATCGCGAACAGTTGTGGACCGGTGGCATGGCGCATTGTCCTCCATAAAAAATCCCATCGTTGTTTGGGTACATGAAGTCCATGAATGGCTGCAAGTGATCTCCAAGTAGCTGAACATGAGCATTTCCAGTCAATGTTCGGTCCAGTCGCACCAGAGGACCAAGTCCATGCCATGAAAAAACAGCCCACACCATTACGGAGCCACCACCAGCTTGAACAGTGCCTTGCTGACAGTTTGGGTCCATGGCTTCGTGGGGTCTGCGCCCACTCGAACCCTACCATCAGCTCTTACCAACTGAAATCGTGACTCATCGGACCAGGCCACGGTTTTCTATTCATCTAGGGACCAACCGATATGCTCACGTGCCCACGAGAGTCGCTGTAAGCGATGTCGTTCTGTCAGTAAAGGCACTCGAGTCGGTCTTCTGCTGGAATAGCCCAAGAAAGCCAAATTTCTCCACACAGTTCTAACAGACAAGTCCTTTGTACGTCCCACATTGATTTCTGCGGTTATTTGACGCAGTGTTGCTTGTCTGTTAGAATTTACGACTCTTTGCAGACGTCGCCGGTCTCGGTCGTTAAGTGCAGGCGGTCGACCACTGTGCTGTCCATGGTGGGATGTTATGCCTGAAATTTCATACTCTCGGCACACTCTTGACACAGTGTATCTGGGAATGTTGAATTCCCTAACGATTTCGAAATGGCATGACCCATGCGTCTAGCTCCAACTAACATTCCGCGTTCAAAGTCTGTTAATTCCCGTCGTGCGGTCATCATCACGTCAAAACCTCTTCACATGAATAACTTGAACAGAAATGAAAGCTCTGCGAAAGCACGGCGCATTTATACCTGTTCTACGCGATGCTACTGCCATCTGAAAATTTGCATATTGCTATCCCATGACTTTTGTCACTTCAGTGTATAAAAGTAATTTCTTTGTGTTTTTTATTAATTGCTTGATTACTAAATGCTTTTTTCAGTAATTAACTTCACAATTGTCAATTATTTAATTCAACAGTTATTTTTAAAAGTGTAATCGCAACAGGGCAGATATAATTAAAAGAATTCGAATTAGTATTGACTGTGAGTAATATCGGCATTAATATAATAGTTAAACAATTTCGTAGAAGGAGGTAAGACTTTGTCCCATTTTCATGTAGCTTTTTTCAATTAAAATGTTTAATGAACGGAGAGATAATATTTCTTACTCGATTTTATATTTTGAACAGTTAGTGTGGGTGATTGTTTGTGAATAAATTGTTCAAAATTCTACAAATTATTGTGAATAACCTTTTAAAACTAGCTTTTATTTTCAGTTCACCAGATGCTAAATGCTTACTCAATTATGCCGAGAAAAAGATATTAGAAGAACAATTAAAACATACAAACGAAAATGTGAGTTTAGTTCATTTTTATGTTCTTTAGTGAGTACATGTTCTTTTTTTTTTTTTTTTACTCATTGATTTTATATTTGTGATATCAAAATTTCAATATTGCTGTTAATTAATCTTTTTCGACCACTGTTAAATTATAAGATAACATAAAAGTTTGTTTTAATTATTTACATTTTGTGATTGATTGATTTTTGCCCTGGACATAGCATAGCTTTTAGTAGTTAAATAAAAAAATATTTCTTAAACGAATTATATTTCTGGTACCTTATGATGGAAACATTAACAAAAATTAACACAGATAAAATGCATATAATATTTTATATTTTGATTAGCTAATTAATGCCAACTAATTATTTATCTGAAAAAAATGCATAATATTTTACATGATTTTACAAACTCTCCATTCTTTCAGATTTTAAAGACTTCATCATTAATGTAGAGAAAGGATGAATCCAACAGGAATTTCATTAATTTTTTGGATTCTTTAGATGTACACGTTTTGATCCTCATTTGAATTGCGTTTAGAGATTTCGTCTTAGATATTTTGTAATATATAACTTTAAATTCATGACTGTAGATACTACTATTATGAAAGAGAACGTATGTTATTGTGTTTCTTTTTATAAATTTAAATGTTATGTAACGATTGATTTCTTTCACATTACTTTTGTTGTTGTAAATAAAAAAATTGTTAAACTTTTTTTAAAGTTTGAATATGTTTATTAAAGAATATATATATATATATATATATATATATTCATGTTGTATTCGCTTAATGCTGCAATTGTATATATTTTATATACTATTAGGACAATATATTTTTAGGATATATTCGCCTAATATTTTTTGGGTTTTATTTTAATTCACGTTCTAAAATAGAGGTGCTAGTTAAAGTATAAAATTTACACAAATCTATAAAGTCATGTAACCTTGTTTCTGTAAATTTATTTTTACTCGGAATAGTGCATCAAAATTTTGTAAAGAAGTTTTGTGATTTATACATCTCTCCCTTTTTTTTTTGTTCTAATACAGCTGGCAAACACTTAGACAGTTTGGTCTTGGATGCCTTAAGGCAAGCGCTGCACAGACGTACTCACTTTGCATTACCCAGGGGGCGCGTGTAACTTGAAGTTACGGGCGCGGAGTAACAATGTCCCCGCAATGCTCTACGATCCTATTATTAGGACCGGGACCTACGGTTTAAAGTGGATTCGAACCACTACAAACATCCATGGCACCGCCGGGATTCGAACCCGAAACCTGTGCACCGAGCGCCAGAGCTCTAGCCACTCGACCATACAGGCACCTATACATCTCTCTTTCAACTGACTAAAAAATTGTATCAATATCAATTTACGTGTAAAAAAAAAAAAAAAAAAAAAAAACTTCTATCGAATCGAATAGACTAGAATTTGTTGGAAAGTTATTTTTTTTTTTTTTTTTTTTAATTGCAAAATTGAATTTTTGTGTTCGATCACAAACAGAAGTAATAATATTTTTAAATGAAATAAGTTATAATGCAATGCAACCAATAAAATGCAATGCAAGTTAAAGTTCGTTATCATATTTTTGTAACGATTTAGTAAGTGCAACAGTACTAAAATTTGTTTGGCTCAAAGCATGCAATTAAATTTCAGCCATAAATATATCTCGGCTATTCAAGAAACACTATTTCTCCCAGGCTGTAAATTATGTTACTGAAGAGGTTTAGCATTACTGTCACCGACTTGTGTCTTTCTATACACCCGGTAGGAAATTGCTGTCAGATTTTTTCTCTGTTGGATTCAGGAGCATATTAAATTTTTTTCTATCAATACTTTTCGTCTTTCTGTAGTGTGAAAAAGCTTATAAATATGATCAATTATGCTCAATTTTTTTTCAATATCTTTCGTTACAAGTGCTATTTCTGGTTGTTTGGATTCCTAATAGACCGTGTTTTTGAAGGAGGAATTTGGACTTTACCTGAGTTGAAATCCTGTATTACACACCATGTTGCTGAAATGCTTTGAGAATTCCTTGGTGTTACTATTGAACAACACGTAACAACACGTATTTCAACACGTAATTGATGTCAATGGAGCACTTGAATAAATTTTAATGATTCTGGCAAATTTTTTGTCTTTCTTTAGGCGCCGCACTTCCCCCTGGTGGTCAAAATTTGAACTATTTTTTATTGCAGAAATCTTTTTTCCTTGTTCCATACTACTGTGTTCAAAAAAATTTCAATTTAAAATTCCCAAGACTTATGGAATTTCAATTTTTTTTTTTTTAGGTTGCCGGCACTGTCCTTGACACCTGTGTAATTTGAGGTCAAAATATTCATTAGTGTTTGAGTTACACTTGGCTTTGTGAGACGCCAAAACTGATTCCGGCGATTTTTGAAATGTCTGAATTAATTGAGCAAGCATTAAATTTTGTTTGCGGAAACATATAGAATGTTGTAGAAGGCATTCGGTGAGCATTCCTATATCGGAAAGGAATGTTTAGAAGTGGTATAAACAGTTCAAAAGAAGGCAGAGAACGCGTTGAAGACGAAGAGCCCTCTGGTCGACCATCAACCTCATCCGACGAAGTTCACGTCCAAAAATTTGGGGCTTGCAAACCGTCGATTTACAATTAGAGACCTTGTTGATGATGTTGGAATTTCAAAAGGATAGGTCAATTCCATTTCAAAAGATGTTTTGAGCCTCAAACGCGTCAAATCTGGATAGGTAACGAAAACACTGAATGCGCCAGATCACACTGCATTGATTCTTCGTGACTTTTCGCCAAAAATGAAACCCATATCGTTCTACAACCACCGTATGTGACTTCTGGCTATTCCTTAAACTCAAAAAGATCACTCCCAGGACACAGTTTTGAGTCGATTGAAGAGATTCAGCATGAATTGCCGCACGCTTTGAAGGCCATTCCTGTCGATGACTTTTTAGCATGCATTGAGGATTGGAAAAAGTTGGCATAAGTGCATTGTGTCCGGAGGGGATTACTTTTGAAAGTGATGAAATAAATTTGGAAGAATAAAGAGTTTCTGAAAAAAAAATTGGTTTTACTTTTTGAGCACAATAGTATATACCAAGTTTCATCAAAATCCTATAGGCAGATCGTGTTCTAGAGTGGTCTGAACAGAGTCACTATAATTATAATAAATATTATATTATATATAATTCCTGTATTTTCTTTTTGTTAAATTTAAACTCTAAGATGATAAATGCAGATGGAGTTCTGGAGGATATAATTTTGAAATGATTATTTGCATTACATTAAATTTTCATTCAAGGGTCCATAGTAATTCTGTCCATATAAAATAATGTTAAACTTTTTAATAATTTTTAAAGCATTCAATTTTCGTATTCGCCAACGTTTGTCCCGTCGTATTTCAAATGTTTACGAAGTGGAGAAATTTTTATATATTATATTTTTTTCTTTATCATGTACATAATGAACGCATAAAGAAAACTGTTCGTTTGTAGATACATTACAGGTTTCGCCGGTTAATATGAAATGCACTAAGAGAAATTTATGGCTCGCAATATCTGTTGTAAAAATTAGTTTATTGCAAGTAAATATTATTTTGTTTAAATATTCCAACTAATATAAGTAGAATTTTTGTAATAGTGTTAAAATGACTTATTAAAACTGTATCACCGACATCGATTCTTTCTGATCGACTTTCTTTTTTTTTTTAAATTATTTATCTACTTAATTACTCCCACCTTATTACCCGTTTTATACGTCACTTATTTTTCTGTACATTTGTTTTTACTCAATACCAGATTATGATATTTCAATTTTTCTAAAATCATTTTTTAATAAGTTTTTAATTTCAGTTCTCTATTTATTTCATCAACTATTTCACAGCGAGATTCTTTGTTCAGTTAGACAATTTATTCGGACCTTTTCCAACGTATTAAGCTTTTGATTTTTCTGAGAAAAATAAAAATTCCTTTTACTGTTGCTTTTAGGTTTATTTTCTTAGAACAGTTTTTTTTCTTTCTTTTATTATTATTATTATTATTATTTTTTTTTGCTTCCCACCTTTCTCTCACCAACTACCCTTCTTTGAAATTGGTCTACACTTTTTGATAGTTAGCCATTTTGCCTAGTAAATGTGCTTGACTGGCTCCAACTGCAGAGTAGAGGTATAACCTCTCCCACTCCTTTTTTTCTTTTGACCTTGGATCAGATAGACAAATTTTTGTCATTGCTTGCCCTTCTTCCCAAACCAATTTCAAGTGACCTTCAACCCTGTGGATCTTCAAAGCGCACTTACCTACTGAGACGGACAGGAGGTCCATTCACAAGTTTTCCTTCTGAAGAATTTGCTTTTTCAGGTTTTCCTTCTGCTTTTTTGCTTATTTATTTTTCCCTCTGGATAGTATGCAATAGACAAATGGCACTGGGATATTTTTGAGGGCAGAAATTACTGTTCGTGTTTATTAAATTTTTAATAATAATAATAATATATATATATATATATATATATATTTTTATTTATTTTACTTTTTTGAATTTTTTTAGTTTCCATTTTTGATCATTTTTTAATTTTATTATGAAAATTCTGAGTACAGGAAGTGGAAAACTTGAGAAAGATGTATCAAGATCAAGCTCACTGTTTGATCATGATAGAGCTTCAAGTCGATCTAGATAGATCTTCAATCAAACAAAAAGAGTTTGCTTAGCTTATTACTTTCTATGGATTATAACAGATTAGTAACTTGCCACCATCAGAAATCATCACAGAAATAAAATAAAAAGTTTCTGAATAGAAAACCTGGCACGCGTTACAATTAAAATTCTGTCAAAAGAACATACCGAGATTAACTTCTAAGGACACTTGAACTTTTCGTAAAAAACTTTTCTACAAATATTCCTGCATCCTTAGAAAAATCACTTCTTGTTTTAAATATTTCCCACACGTATGCAGAAATTTCTAAGACAGCAGAAGATCTTGCGTACAGTGCTCTCTTCTAACACAATTGGAGATATTTTTTTTTTCACTCAAAATGAAGCTTCAATGCAAGATATGTTCAAAAGTCTCTCAATCCTTCGAAAGAAAGAGAATTACGTCTATTAGAAATATCGCAGAGAACTACGCAGAAGAAAAGACATCGAAAAACATTTTTGCAAACAATAGGTAATTCAGAAATATTCAAAAATAAGATTAGACATAAAAGTCCCATCAAAGAACCCTTAAAATAATAATTTATAATATACCAAAACATCTTAGGATAATGAACAACAGGAAGACAAAAAATTCAACAGGCAGCAATAAATTTTCAATCAAAATTTCTTTCAAGATCAAAGGAAGTAAACCAGACTGTAACCATTGTATTGTATAAGCTTCTTCAGCGCCTTTCAAAACCCTGATAAATTATGGCGATTAGTTATTAATTGATACATACATAAAATTAGAGAATTTTATAATTTATAAAGATGTTACCACTGAGAATTTTAAGCATACGCAATGATAGTGTCCAAACAAAAGTTCATACTGCGCTTTTTTGCTCTTCAAAGCATTTCTCATATAATGGCAAATCAAATGAGCCGTACTGCATAAATTGCCACCATGCTAATGTTAAAAATTAGAAAAACAACGATCTTTGGCATCAGTTGGAGATGCAAATTGTCTCATTGCATGTTACGTAAAAAAAATCGCAGCATATAAAGAACAATTATCTATTAATAAGCCAGCAATTTTGTTATTTTCTTATTTTTAAAGACAATCTATCAAATTAAAAATAAATACAGCTCACATTTTTGAAAATATTGTCTTTTGACCATGAGCCCTGCAATATCACAGAATCAATGGACGCTTCAAGATTAAAATTTCATTAACTTGAACTTTGTACAAATTAACCTAAGAATTAAAAGCTACATTTCTATTAAATGAACTTTATTGCTTGAATCTTTATTCTAGTCCAAGAATCCTTTTGTTGAAAATAACAGAATTGAAGCATACCTAGAACTTGAAAAACCTGGTTATCACAAAATGGAAAAGTAGGCATTGTTGCTTCCCCCAAACATGCAACTGCCTTTTGTTCTGTGGGCAGGCATGAATGTAGTGGCAATAAAAATTTCTGATATTAATCATCTCCTTACTATAATTTCATGATACTGTTTACCTTACAAATATCTCAAACGACATTAAATGTGATTAAAAAATTTTACTTTTTCAGTCGCACACAATACTAGTTGGAGTTACAATTAAAAACGTAACAGTTTTGTTAGTAGAAGAGTTCTTAGCAGCAAATAACTTTTCCATTTATTAAACAATAGAAAATCAGAGACAGATTTCATGCTCCGCATTAATAAGGGACGGCAGATCTTCTTCTGGTCTCTTTAGTACAGTTGGTTTATTTCTTCATTTCTAAAGATGAGCCAATAAAAGTAAAAAGTCCTCTTGAAAAGATTATTAAATAATCAAACAGTGGGATAAATGATTAATAGAAGATTAACGTTTTCAAAATTATTAAAAAAAGTGTCAGTAAGTTATAAGTATTTAATGGTTATGTTTTGTATTAACGAAATTCACTATCAAAAATATATAAATATGCTATTAGAACATTTTCCAGAAAACAGACATTTAAAATGTATAAAAAAAACTTCAATTTGTTTTTTTTTAATTTGATAAATTATTTAATTGAATTATAAAAAAGAAATATCTACAGAACAAATAATAATATTAATGGGGATACATTAATTTTATATCTTTTAATAATATTAACACTTGAAACCCATAACAAAATTTGTGATGTCTTGAAATTCGAATGGAAGAGGGGGAGAGGAGAGTAGCATGGTGTGCCTTCATTCCCTCCGAGCACAACTTGCTTGATTACAAATACTTCGACTTGCTAAATATCATGATAATAATACAGATAAGTGATTTCGTGGATTTTGGTGATACATTTCTCAGTCTTGTTTGGTTTAATTGTACTGAATATTTGTTATGATTCTGATGATGTAATTTTGATAATTTGTTATGACTCTTGATGCTGCTTCAAATACAGAAAGAGCATAACCGTAGTAAAATTTGAGATGTCTTGAAATTCGAAAGGAAGGTGGTGGTGGTGGGGGGTAACATGGTGTGTCTTCATCCCCTCTAACCACAACTATGTTGAATTACACTGACTTACTATACATTTACATTACTTTGACTTGCTGAATATCATGATAACAAGATAGCGATAACTGATTTCGTGGATTTTGGGGATACATTTCACAGTCTTGAATGGTTTTTGAATTGTACTGAATACTTATTATAACTCTGATAACATTTGATGTTACTTCAAATACAGAATGAGCATAACCATAAATTAAATCATTGACAGTATCTGCATTCACGTTATCTCTAAGCTAATAACATGGTGATAAATTTTTTATCTGGTGGGGAACACCGCTAGACATAATTGTTCGTCAAGGATAACGAAATAGTAATTCAAAGGGTGATAATAAAAAATCGATTCAACAAAACAGTTATAATTTTCTTTGGTTTTACAAAAAAGAAAGGGGGATTTATCAAGTACTTGTTAACACAAGCCAAACGCCTATTTATTTATTTTCTTTACAAATATATGTTTGCACCTACCGTAGTGTTCAGTTTGCAGCACAAAGTTTGCCTGGGCTTGACCAAGGTTATTTCAACCGTTGAATAACCAGGAGCTTCTCCAATAAAGGTTTTTCGTCTATTTCTCTGTACAAAATAGCATAGAAACGAATTTGAATTGATATTGAAAATATTTCTATCTTTTTTTTTTTATAACGATAGTACTTCGTTTGTATTTTTTTCTAATTTAGCAACTAAGTCAGCGAAAACTTCTATTGCGTTTTTAAATCTATTTCATTTTTATAAAGTGGGATGTGAAAGACCATGTTGACATCATAATTACTATATTTTTAACTTTAAAAAACTGCTTTTATTACCAAAAAGTCATGTGAAAATCATCTTAAATCAAATTAGTATTGATGCATTCGTTGCATCCATGTTTAAATTACTTTTCTAATATTTTAATTTAATCATCTATTATTTGGATGATCTCAAATGACATAAAACTTTAGGCTATAAGCTGAACAGTTTTCTAAGGTTTTAACTTTTCTGAATGATATTGGTTTGAATTACTACTTTTTATTTATATGTTGCCTAAAGCATTATGCAAAAAATATCAAATTATTGTATAACAAATTGTATTTGGTCAATTCCATGCAAATTTATTTTAATAATTTATATATTAATAACTAATTATTTTTAATATGTATAATAAATTATATACTAAAGGAAAATTTATATACAGAGTAACGTGAGAGTTATTGTATGAATAGAAGTTTTGTTTTCTATTACTGGTGAAATTATTAAATATATATATATATATATATATTATTGTTCAAATTTTCAGGTATTTTCTTCACTTTCATTCATGAAAATGAATTCCTTTATGATTTTTTGCTGCTTTTTAAGCCTTTTTAACTTTGATATGTGGGGCCGAATTAACCATGTTTTCTTTACTCGTAAGTATTGATGAACATTTATATTTACTGCATTTATTTTTATTTAGTATAATCACATTTATGCATATAAATTTTTAAGAAGTTTTTTTATCAAATTAATAATTTTAATTTTAATTAGTATTTTTCTGAAAGCAATTTTAATGACATAAAATACTATTTTTTTTTAAAGGTATTGTTATTCATTATTATAATCATATTATATTAGCTGATGCAACTAAATCTAAATCATTCCCAAATGTTTTTTTTTTTTTTTCATAAAATTTTTTTCTAATTTGTGCTAATATCACACAGCCATCAAAAGAAATTCGAATAATTTATGATTTTACTTATTTTGAAAAATTTAGCAAATAGTATTGCTTAAAATGAATAAAAGTAATTGTAAAATAAAATAGAATAATATATATAAAAATAATAACATGCAAGCATAATGTCACAAAATAAAATAATATGTAAGCATAGAGTTCGTAATTTAAAAAAAAAAAATTAGATAGCATGCACACAAAATGTTATATATATATATAAAATAAAATAATAATAATGAAATAAAATAATATGTACGGTTCGTAATTTTTAGTTCTTTCTTTTTCAATGGCACAACAGCCTTTTGATTTACCTTCTTCTTCGGGTTTTGAATTCAAATACTCTATTTTGAAAAGTGCTATCGACTCATAAATCAATTTGACAAAGCTCAAGATTTATCTTAACAAAATGAAACGATTGTGATGAAAACATTACAACCTCATTTTTAAATTATTTTCACTAACACCAAAAATGTGGTTTATAAACCGAAAAATTAAATGAGACTATAAATGTGTTATGGTCATGACATTTATTTCTGTTTGAAATGATAATTTTGCCTTTTTTTTTATCAGGAAGGAACTATTGATAATCTGCAAATTAAACCAGTACCTACAGGTGTAAGGATATTTGAAGACGATTTCAATAAGAAATTTAATGCATCTAAGATTTCTGCTCATTTAGCAACCAAGAAGACGATGTCAAATAATTTACAGTTTGACGTTGGTAAGATAGGTAATTTTCTTTGAAACTTCATTTGACTTACAGTTTTGAATTTTCTATCATGATTCTTTTGAAATTTTTAAAATCTTCTAATTAAAAAATAGAATATTAGAGAAAATAATTCGTTACAATAAGAAATCTATTATGATAAGTCCCATTTTTATCAAAAAACTTTTGGTCCTAGAAAAAAAGGCTTCTTTTAATACCTCGGAAATAATCCCTGTTATGTCTCTAGAAAATACGCTAATTGTATAAAAAGTTTTACTAAGGCATTATGCATATGATTTTCCAAAAGTAAAAATAAATATTTGGACTAAATATAAGGATTACTCATGCAAATAATCATAAATATTTATGATTTAATGTCTTCGATAAGAATTGGTTGAATTTCTTTATTGTAATATTAATTTTATTTGTAACATAAAACAATTCTGTGAAAAAATTTTTTTAAAAAAAAGTAATTAATTTTATAAAAGTGGAAAACATTTTAATTCCCTCAATTCATGTATATAATTTATAATTTAACAATAAATAACTTTTCTTTCCTTTTATCCACACTTGGGCCATGTGACCTCTTACCAGTTAGAAAATTAAAAATGGAACATCAGTGAGGCTCGTATATATCACAAACAGCCACAGACGGGTGACGCGGGGGGGGGGATAGCGTCTTGCGGGAGGGTTTTTAGTGGCAACGCACTGTATTTGTATGCAGTATGGGTTTGGTTTGGTTTGTCGCTCTACGGTCATCCTGTGCACACGTTAGGCTAAACAGACCGAGACCTACAGTTTAAAGTGGATTCCGAACCACTACAAACATCCATGGTACCGCCGGGACTCAAACCCGAAACCTGTGGTATCGAGCGCCAGAGCGCTAGTCACTCAGCCATCAGGTCCCGTGCAGTATGGGAGAAAGAGTCCCCTAAGCAGCTACACTAGGTTTCTTTCCTTACTAAATATCGGTAGGCCACATGTACCCATGAACAGTACACCAATTAGTGGTTAGGAGAGGACAGTGCTTTCAGGAAGGACTTTTAGGGGTAAATGCCCAACTTTTGCATGTCGCATGAAGGAAAATCAGGAAATTCTCCC
This sequence comes from Caerostris extrusa, assembly GCA_021605095.1. NCBI lineage: Eukaryota > Metazoa > Arthropoda > Arachnida > Araneae > Araneidae > Caerostris > Caerostris extrusa. The sequence goes on along the minus strand of BPLR01012943.1, from coordinate 49,847 downwards.
ACTAGGCAGCATGGCTATCGATGGAGACGGTTTTACACACATCGTCACAATCGTCATCGAGTCTCCTCGTTTCTGAAAGCACTGACGCAATGGAACCAGCTCAACCCTTCTGAATGCTAGCTGAGACTCAATAAATAATAACATAGTAGCAATACATCTAAACTAATAAATAATAGGACTATTTCAGTTAAATATATTGATAGTCTCTAAAATTCTAGTTTAGAAGTAGAACAATAAATTAATATGTGTCCTTATTTTTCAGTAAACCAAGAAAGTATTCAAAGCAAATGGAACAGGACAATAGTAAGAAAACGAAGCAAAAGACATATCACAGCCGTGTTTCCCGAAATTCTATTTATAGTGGATTACAATAGATTTGCTGACTTCGGTTACAGTGAGAGACGCGTTATAAGATATTATTCAGAATTTTTAAACTCGGTGAGTACATTTTTAAAGGTATTTTTTCATTAATTAAAGTTATTTTTGATAATTAAAGAAGCAAACTAAAAATTCCTGCAAATGAGTTATTATTTTTACTCAAGATAATATTCATTATACGAAAAAAGTTTGTAGATGAAATTATTATACTATTTTAAATCTTGCAAAAATAGAATGAGATTTTTATATGCTTTTATTACTGCTTTTGATTTTTATCTAAACACTAATTCAAGTCGAAGACTACAGAATTTAGAGAAGATATAGAAGACTTTTTGATGTTATTTTTCTTTAATGGGAACAGAATGTTGATCTGATATGAAGATAATGGTGCTTTGAGAATTGTAGCATTATCATTATGTGAAAGGTAGAAAATTTTATACTTCTCAAATAGGAAGAATTTAATACAACAAATAATTTTTGGCAGATTTTCTATTACTAAAGGTCCAGATAATAAAATCGCATAGCTTGGTTGTCAGTTTAACTTAATCAATTGCTATTGTTACCTAAATTTTGCTATTGTATTTTTAGGATAGTTTTCAATGACATTTCATGTTAATGGCATAAATAATATATATATGTTTTTATTCTAATAGATGGACATTAGATTTCAATCCTTGACGAATCCTAGAGTTAAATTCAGTTTATCAGCAGTTCTCGTAGACAAGGTAAGACATATATACCTTTATAACATATTTCTGAAATTAGTTTATTACGTTGTTTTATTAAAAAAAAATCTTGTTTCATAGGAAACAATTTTTGACTCCCTTAGAAATAGTGCCATGGAAATATAGGTGATTATTTAATCATATCATGTAAATAAACTGTCTTGCAACAGCCTGGTAAATAACAGGATATATTAAATGACTGTTAAATAATTAAGTTTATTCGAATAGATTTTACTAAATTTTATTCATTGATTTAACAAGTGTACTATTGTGGGTACGTACAACCAGATTGCAACCGGGTGTGGTGAGGTTGAGATATTTCAGGCACAGGTGTGAGAACTCACAGCTTTATTTACACTCGCAAACACACAATTAAAGTTATACAATATTTAACACATTTAATGACAGATAATTCTATATTTGTGGAAGGACTCCACTTCTAATCCGAAAACTCGGAATTCGGATACGCTCATGATGCGCGAAATATAAGTCCTCCAAGTGAGAGTCTGTGTGCCAACTAAAGTGCTGGGATGTGCTAAATATATTTCCTCTCTGGAAGAAAGACAAATACTAAACGTTTCACAGCGGAAGCGCAGGCTATACGCAGGTTGCTCTGTACTTCCTCTCTGTCTCGAGGTCAACTGACCGTTTCTCGTAAACGCCACAGAGATGCGCTCTGGCCAAATAGCACGATTACCCAAGAATATTAATTAAATCCCATGAATGCATATAATATTAGTTGAAAAAAATGTCCTCATACAAGTATTAATCGATAATATTGATCAACATTGTTAAAAAAAATAGTGTCTTCTTTTAGTTACATCATGGTAACTCAGTTTTTTAATATTTTGTAAACAGTTAAAAGGTCCTGATGGACAAGTGATTAGCGCTCTGGCGCTCAGTGCTCCAGGTGTTCGAATCACGACGGTGCCATGGCTATTTGTTCGGAATCCACTTTTAAATCACAGGTCCCGGTCTAATATGACTATATGGTCTAATATGACCGGTCTATATGGCCTGACAACCCCATCCCGTAAAAAGAAAGCATCTCCTTGTCTCGAAATTTGTCGTTGGCAGGCGGTCTTTGCCCATCACGAGGCTGTTGCGCCACTGATAATGATGAAAAAAATTTTAAGAATGTGAAAATTAATATAAAAATGCTTATATTCTAACTATTTCTTTGAAACTTTAACTCTCTCTAATCTGACATCTGTGGAGAGACAATTTAAACACATAGGAAACTCATAAATGTTAGTAGTAGCAAGTTAAAGAGATATGTACTGAAATTTAAAATAAAGATTGACTTAGGGTGCAAAGTAGAAAAAGGATTCAAGTTTTAACAAAAAAAAAAAAAAAAAAAAAAAAAAAAAAAAAAATGACTCGTCGTCAAGTTCCAATTGGTGCATGAGATTTAGGGCAGTCGGATTAGAGATATAATGTGAAAATGCTTTTACCAATATTCAAACAATCTTATATATACTAAATGCCTTTTTTTTTTAAGAAAAGGGATATGAGGCCGTTTCTAAACGAAACCGATTGAGAAATGAACGGAATATGATAGATATTGAAAAGACCCTGGATGAATTTTCTAGATATCTGTATGATAACAGCCACACTATGCCATCGTTCGACATAGCTATCCTTATAACAAAATTTGGTTTGTGTCTTAGACCACATTCGGGAAGATGTGAAATAAAACTTGCAGGTAAGTATTTTGTATTTTAATAACTGATTTTTATTATTTAGCAATTAAATTTTCAATCTTTTATAAACATATTGCAGGTATAAGATGGAAATTACTATTCATTTAATCGTTATTTAAGATATAGTTATATATATGTATGTATGTATCATAGATTTATACAAATGAAGTAAGTATAGAATGTTAAAGTACAGAATAGAATAAGAAATAGAATTCTATTTATACAAATGTACTAGCTATAGAATGCTAAAGTACAGAACATAATTTTAAGAAATAAAATGCTATTTATACAAATGGAGTAAGTATACAATGCTTAAAGTATGCAAAAAATGGAAGGAGAGCGACGAACCGAACCAAATCTTTATGTGATTAATTTGCAGGATTGAGAATAATTTGTCTTTCAAATTATAGCAGTTCAATTTAATTTGCTTATTCATACTAAAAATTTGTATTTCTACTGTAAAGCAAATTATTTATTTATCTTCTAGGTTTGTCTACGGTATTGGCTTATCATGTCATTCTGATAGCAGTAAAAGGAAAACATACAGTATAGCAGCCATTCAAGATATTGAGGACCAATGAGTGTTTCAATAGCAACTCACGAACTAGGACATTTGTAAGCATCTTCCTTTCCTGGATATGAAATATGTAGAATTAATTTAATCATGAGGATCTAACGATTTTGCATTGATCATTACTATTATAAATACTGTTGTTGTTTCTTATCCCTACGACAGCAAAATCTAGACCAAGTCCATGAACTCGTGTGTTCTCAAACATAAATCAACAAGTTATTCTTTTTTTTTAATGCAGTTTGCAAAATACTCAGACAGTCATCTTTATGCCATATACCATATCTCTTTATACCATACGTATAGTTTGAAGATATATTACGGGCGAGTAACACTACCATAGCAGCGCTCTACGATCATATTAGATCATATTAGACCGGATTTATACTCCGAGTTGGCAGTCAACATAGCTAATATTATTTGGGAGCACCGATATTTGATTTTCCTTATTCTTCAGGGGATACGACAACAATAACAGCTTAGGATTTTTCAAAATTCTTAATTTATATTTCCTTATAGAACCACCCCAAAAGGTATAAAAAACATTATATGTAGCTTTAGTTAAATTCATAGAATCATTGGTAAAAGAAGGATGTGGAGTAAAAGTCTTCTGCCTACGAATATGTCTATGGATTCATAATATGTCTATAAACTTCATTAATTAAAATATTATGAATTTAGACATGTGTGAAATTTTGATAGAAAGCTATTTATATATTTTAGGCTAGAGCTGATCACGATGGAAGTGGACTAAATGCTGATTGTCCAGTGAACGCAGGATACATTATGGAACCTGATCTCCAAACCATCCCTCCATTGGAATGGTCGCATTGCAGCAAAAAAACAGCTTAGCAAATTTTTAAAGTAAATATACTCTGCTCTTTAATCTATTGTAAAACTTTCATATCACATTTAATTTCTGTTAACATTGAATCTATTTTAGCTTCAGATGAGAATCGTTTGAATTCAAAGTGTCAGTCATATTATAAGTATCAAAAGCAGACAGAAATAAGCAGATTTTGTAGTAGAATGCATGGAAGGGAATGGTATGTGTGGCATATAGGGAAGCCTATAATATAAGGAGGATACATCAAACATTTTAACTAACTTTTTACAATGAGGGCTTCAAAGAGTGACCAATATCAGTAATTCAATATTTACAGTATTGGAGCGTGAATTGGCATACGTTATCAAAAATGTAATTAATAATTTCTTATGCATCCAGGTGATTTTCACCGAAGCACTGACTATTGTGAATGGTTATTGTAACAACATGAAGCCAATAATACTTTCATTGCACGTATCTTGTGGACGGAGGAAGCATGATTCACGCTTGATGGGGTCTTCAATAGTCACAACAGCCATATGTGTCCGGCTCCAATCTTCATGCAATCCACCAGGACCACTCTTCTGTAAATGTGTTTTACCGGCATGCTAGGCAACCGATTAAGTGGACCATATCTGCGGCCTGAAATGCTCACGGACATTCACACTTGATATTTCTCCGGGATGTATTAAACGATTTCCTAGATGACATGCCCCTTAGCAGCAATACGTGGCCTACGGTTCCAGCATGATGGAGCTTCAGCGCATTTTAGCTCTCTTCATTTATTTCATTCAGCTTCATTTATTTCTCTTGTGCGTCATTGGCTGAATATCGAATAATTGCCGCTGGATTGGGAATCGGGGTCGTGTTCCATGGCCACCACGATGTCCAAATCTGACCCCTTTAGATTTCTTCCTATGGGGCCATCTAAAGGAATTGGTTTATCGAGACCAAGTTACTTTAAAAATGAACTTTGTTGCTTGTCTCCTTACTGCGTTTACTTTTGTGGACACTATGATGCTAGAACGTGTACAGCCAACCATTCCACGACTCGCGCATGCATGCCTCCATATGCGCGGGGACATTTCGCACATCTTCCTATTTAAAATTATGCAAATACTGATGTTCATGTTTCGAATAAAAGGTTTTTCGTAAACCGGATATGACGTCATACATTTTCTCTCGCATTTTTCTCGAAAATTATGGGTCGTAGAGGTACAGTTCTTTGGGCATTTTTTATGTATTCCAAACAACTAATCTGGTTGTGCAGAGTTTATCCGGTCTTGTTATGATACCCTGTATACACATATATATATACACTATACTTGGATTTATTTATTATATATAAATAAGATCTCCATTAAAATCAATTAATTTAATTTTTATATTATTTTATACCTTTCTTTACAATCTCAAAAGTAAACAGATTTTAGAATATCTGAAATTCTCACAAATGAAGCTCGTGAAAGCTCGTACATGCCTTTCAAATCGAATTCAAAATTTCAAAAATATTTTTAAAATGATTAAATTTATTTAAAATGCTAATTTTTTTTCTGCATGTTTTTTTAAATCTCCCTGTTATTTCAGTTCACTTAAGGCCGAATGTTTATTCAACAATGCAGGAGTGATATACTAGATGAAGAAACTGAACAACTCAAAAATACATCTTATGTAAATATACTTCAAGACTGAGAGAGAGAGAGAGAGAGAGAGAGAGAGAAAACTTCTTTACTGAATAAAAGCCAAGTGATATTTGAATTTTTCCATTGTTTCTTCAATATAAATGATCTTGAACCTATGCAGCCCCAATCTGGGGTCTAGCTGCACAATCTAACAAGAAATCTGCACAAATTATTCAAAACTAACTTCTTCGTATCATCACTGGAGCACCCTGGTTTGTCCGCAACTCTACAATTCATCAAGATTTAAAAATTGATTCTATTGACAACTATATTACTAAACTTTCTAGAAATTTCTTCAATACCATTGCTACTCACGAAAACCCCTCTCATCAAGGCACAAACTATATTTACGCAATTGAATGGAAAATACAAGTATCCTTTCTCTACTTCTAAATGGAATCGAAGCCTCAAACCACCATAATTTCCTGCTCACTTATTCTCTTTTTAGATATTTTACTTCAACGCATATTTACTGATCATAAATTTCTTGTTACGTTTCCATCACCGATGATTTACATTTTTCTTACTTTCTTCTTTTTTTTTCTCTCAAATCATACGATTACTATTATCTATTTATCATGACTTTTCTTTCCTACTGCCTTCACATACCATTGAGTAGATGAACGCTTCGCGTTCAGGCACTCGACATCTTTGTTCAACAATGATGAAATGATCTTGATAATCTATTTTGTTATATTTTGTATTATATCAAAAGATTGGAATAAATTTTTAATTCAAAATTTTCTTGATAGGCTCCTGCAAATATTTATATTAGTGAATATCAGAAATCAGAGATATTCTTTTTTATCTGTAATTGAAAATTTATGACTTTAATTATTTTTATTTTTTATTTAATTATTTATTTGTAAGTAAAATTTTAACTTATTGTATTTTTAACTTTTATTATTAATATTTGGAGTAATAGCTAATGTACTGAAAATTATTTTAGGAAAATCATAAACATAGTTAATTTAAATAATATGTATAATTATGCTTGCATTTTATTTGGTTCGATTTTCAACTTTATGTATTTTTCAGATGCATTTGTATAATTTTTTTTAAAGTATCAAAATTATATGTAAAGTATCAAAAATGTTAAAATCAAAGTAGTTTTCTTGTCAATTTATGTGATAAAATATTGAAAAACAATTAAACAAAACAAGTTGAGTGACTATGTATTCTAATTTATAAGTGAATTTAAGTATGTATTTGGCTAGTAATAATAAAATAGATATGCACTTAAATTTATATGTATCGTCATATATTTGATGGATAGACTTACTGTAATGGTATCTTTTATTAAAAAATAAAATTGCAGTTTTATTCTATTTATTGCTTAAAGAATTACAAGATAATTTTTTTTAAATTTAAAGGCTTAAATATGTTATTTTACATCAAAAGAAGAATTAACAATCTATATTTAATCAATCTTTATTATAATAATATTTCAATTTTATTTTAAAGTAATTAAAATGAAAAGATTTTTAGAAATCTTTTTAATATTAATTTAGAACCCTATTAACCTAAATTTAAAATTTGAATAATTAAATACTGATACTGATACAAATTTTCAATCGTTAATAAAATACATTTTATTCATCCACTCAAGTTCAAATAAGTTTTTATTTAACTTGCAGTTGATGACACTGGATGTTAACACAATTTTTCAAATATTAATTAATTTTAATTTTATATGGGAGAAATATTCATACATTCACGCTGCTCTTTCTTCTTATTTGCTCATCATTAAGTAATTAATAATTAGTGAATAATCTCTTTTTCATAACTAATTATTAATTAATTAATGATTATTAATTATTTTATTCATTCAATTATTAATTATTTTTATTCATTTAATTATTAATTATTATTATTATTTTATTATCAAATATTTTTATTATTCATTTAATATACATTGTTAAATTTTTAAAATAATGTAACTACAAATTGGCAATAATATAAAAAATCGTCTGATTTTAATTTAGCTTATTTTTCTGGATATTATTATTCTTAATTTTTACGTTTGGAATTTGAAACGATCGTGTTTGAGTTTTCTTTTAATGTAATGTATATTTTTTAATTTTAAATGACCAAAAAGTTTTTAATTAAATTTGAAATATTGCCTAATATATTTGTATTTTTTTTTCGTATGTATTTGCTTTTATTATATTTGCTTTTATTATTTTTTACTTTTATTATTTTTGCTTTTATTATTTTGCTGTAATTCGAGATTGCTGTTATTTTTTATTATTATTAAATTCCTTCTATTAGCTCACACTCTCCCTATATATATCTTGTTCAAATTTTCAATCGTTCATAAAACACTTTTTATTCATCCACTAGAGTTCAAATACATTTTTTTTGGAATTTGTAATGGATGACAATTGATGTTAGTGGTTTTTTCAAATATTAATTCATTCATTAAATTTAATTAATTTTAGTTTTTTTTTAGATTTAAGTTGCATGTATTTATCAATAGAATGAATGAAATAGAATGAAAAAATGAATGAACATTTTTATAAAGGTCTTCCTGCAATATAGTGAGAAAAAAAAAAGGAATTGACTTTAAAATGTTTTTTTTTTTTTTTATATTACTTGTTTTTTGACTTAATTAATTTACTAATTGCAAATTATTCATTCGAAATATCAAGATTATTTGAAAAGTAATTTTGATTCGAATCTGAATAAATTTCTTATTATAAAAATAATCAAATTTAATTTAATAAATAAGAAAATCATTTATTTGTTAATTTGATTTATTATTGAATTGAATATTTGTTTTACGTAATAGATGGAATTCTATTTTGATCTTTAATTGACTTAAATTGATATATTAAACTGATTGATTATAAAAAAGGATTGCTTTTATATTTGTAAAGAAATATTTGTTTTTGTAATGTAACTGAGCTTATCCAATTCCTAACAGGTTCTATGTGGTAATTCTTGTTTCTATATTGGAAGATAGGGATACTTAATCAATATGCTGAAAAATTCCTCAAACAGATTTTAACACGCTGGCTGGTCTGAAGGATACACTATTTCAAATTACTGAACGCGCTGAGGTCCATCATATTCGTGATGCCTAAAGAAGCAGTTGTGTTTTCATGGGACTTAAGAAAAAATAACATATGATATTAATGTTTTTTTTTCTTGGTTGGATTCAAAAAGTTTTTTTTAACGAAGTAAACTTTTTCTTAAGAATCACTGATATTTTAGAATAATTGTTTCTTAAAAATGGTAAAAAGAAAGGACCTTTTGTGGTAATTATAACAGTTCTTAAACGGTTAAATTAGCTTTTTTTTAAAAAAAGAAAACTACTTTTATTAAGAGCATTTAAACTTTCATATACGTTTCAAAATCTTAACAAATTGAATTAAAAAACTAAACGTAATTTAAGAAAAACTAACTAATCTAAAACTAAATCTAAAATAAAAAATATATAATTTTTATGACGAATCAATTTTTCAAATAAAAAGTTACAAAGGGATTAAATAAAATAAAATATAATATACTATTATTATTAATTTTACTCATTGCTTTTATTTTTTTATTTGCTAAATTTACTACATTATCAGTAATGTATCTAATAATTGTTATTTTTTATTATTTCCATGTTACTTTTACTCATTTATTTGCTAAAATTTACTTTGCTAAAAAAAAAAAAAAAAATCTAGCTTAGTAACTTATATCGAAATAATATTGCTTGAAATTTTAAACTTTAAAAGGAATTTCATTTTGTTAAAAAAATATTCTGTTGTTTTTCATTTACTTTCGAAATTCTAGTGCATACATGGCATTATAAAAATCTATGAAACTTTTAATGATTAAAAAAAAAAATATGATAATTTTAACAAAATTTACTTAATTTTTATTTAAAATAATAAAAAATATGTGTTTTTAATATACTTATTAAGACGATGGCGATGTCATTTATGACTGGCGAAGACTAACTTTTATAATAATTTTAGTTAAATTTTATTAATTTTCAATTTAAAATAATAAAAATATGTACTTTAATTTACTTATTGAGATGATGGCGATGTCATTCATGACTGAAGAAGATTAATTTTATAATAATTTTAATTATATTTAATTAATTTTATTTAAAACAATAAGAAATATGCTTTTTAATTTACTTATTAAGATGATGGTGATGCCATTCATGAACGAAGAAGGCTTACCATACTTAGATTTCTTGGTGCCAGCGTGGGTCTGAATACCCTCCCCCTCATCATCGAAAGGGTTATCTAGGGAAAGATCATAATGTAGTACTACTACTCTATGGGAAGGGAGGATCTTACCTCTCTCCATACATTCTTGTAGATCAGGTGAAGGAATTTCATTCTTATCATTCATTCCTTTCATTCTTAAATCGCCAATCCATGCCATAGAGACGGCATTCTTTTTGTCCGGTATTTGTCTGGTTTTGTACACTACTTCGAAAACCTCCGAGTTCAATTGTAACCCCCGATGGGTACGGTTAAACTGAATTTTCAATTATAAGCAAGATTTTATGGTGACATATTAGTTTTTAATAAAGATACGCTAATTAACGTTTGTATATAACCGGTGCCCCGCCCCAGGTATGATGGTATTAATGTCACCATATAAAATTAATATGTTAATTTTTTTATTATTATTACAGCTTCAAATACTTAATTATAAATTGCCTTTTGATACCAAAGGCTAGAGCAAAATATTTAATGGGTTTCACTCTTATAAAATATTTCGAGCATATACTGTTATTGAAAAAAATTGGATTGGGAGCTGCTTGGTTGGTAGTTAAACTAAGTTTACGAACTGGTTATGCTTGATTCGAAACATGACAAATGAATCCGAAACAAAAACTACCAGTTCAATGCTAGTGATTTGAATGTAAAATTTTTAAGCAACTACAATTTTAAAATTAAAATTATAATTTTAAAAAGTATAAAATGATGTTTGTAATGCTAACTTAGAAATCGTTGTGCGATATAGATTCTTTTACTGTGTATAGCTTGTCCGATTTTGTACTGAGCTTCGCTATTTCGGAAACTTCTAACTTCTTCAACCTTAACCCCGATGGTTATGGTTCAACCGAATTTTCAATCATAAGCAAGATTTTGTGAGGATATATTCGTGTTTAATAAAGATATGCTAACTATAGTATATATATAACCGATGACCTTTTCAGGTATGGATATATTAATAAATTTAGAGTATTAAGCCTAGAATTTCTGTATTTCATAACTAGAATGCATCCTTCTTTGGTAAATTTTTCTATATTATTGTGAGGATCTATTTTACAAACAGAGAAAACCGCGATTAACTTTATGCAGGAAATAGGGTTGATTTTATCAGTATCCTTTCCTTGCCCTACATGCCTTAATTGTAAAGAACCAACCAATATCAACCAAAATCATGCTCGTAAATTGGGATTCTGGTACGTATGAAGTCAAAGGGAAAAAATAAATAAATAAATGCAATTGCACGGTTTCTGCTGTGAAGAATACGTTTTTGGAAAGAGTTGCCAGTTACTGACTTTATACTATTTCTTTTTGCGTTTATTATGCGATGAAAAGTCTTGACGTTTACGTTAGTATAATGAAATGGAGGAAATCTCAGGATGAACCGATTATTTCATAAGATGCTTTTATTGGGAGGATATATTTAAAAAAAAATTAAACATAAATCTCGGATTTAACTCGGACTCGGATTTAAGCCCTTTCCCAAAATCTGACATACGATCATAATTGCGGTAGGTTATTAATAAAATTAATTTAAATGATGTAATCTATCAGTATTAAAATTATTTTAAGAAACAAAAATGGGAGGGAGGAAAACTGTCCCCAGTAAGTTTGTAATGTTAGAATTTAAAATGCAGTAAAATTATTAAGTAAAAATGTTAATTCTATTAATTATTCTATTAGTTATTAGCCTATTAGTTAATTTTTCAAATCAATGAAAAATTGAGGGGGGTGATTGTCCGGTTGGGGTGAGTGTCCCACGAAGGTTTGTAATAATTCGATTTAAATAATATTAAAAAATACTCCACAAAATACTTTAATTACAAATATATTTTTATTACAAAATACTTTAATTCTCCAAAAGTTTATAATATCAGCTTTTTCAGACCAAAGATCCGCAATTAACAGAAAAAATACAAGTATGAGGAAAGCTTTTTAAAACCTTCCCATGAAGTAACTACTAAATTGGATAGTTTAGAAGAGTAACTGATCACGAAGCTTAATCACGATCGACTTAAAATGAAATTAAAAAGTTTGGATATAAAAAAAACCATGATTAACAAAAATTAGAGAAAAGGCTTGACATGAAGAGGGGAAAAAAAAAGAAAGAAAAAGACAAAATATATAACAAAATAATAATGAAGAATATTGCCTGAGGAAAAACCATCTTTTTTTAAAAGATGAGCAAACGAATGAAATAAAAAAAGGACAAAATGGATATTGTACTTAAAGAAAAGACTATTCAAGGTGGTTTTAAACTTCGATTCCATTTTGAAGTTGCGCAGGGATCCCATGGAGTTATTTTTCGCCAAGAGTTTCACAGTACTATTTCCAGGTGCGCAAGTGGGGGAAAAGAGACTGGGGTATTTGAAAACCCCCACAAAACGTGAGATTAAAAGGGGAGGTGTGAATTGTAGCTATGGGCCACAAACTGCTCACATCAATGAGAAGGCATTCAAATTCCTTCTGTCTACAGTGCATCGATTTGTTACACATTATCATTGTGGCTCCTTTTACAGGTACTTAACCTTATGAATGCTGGATGGACGAAGCAAAAAACTGATAGCAATCTGAAAGGTAGGAGTTTACAAAGGTTTCTGGGATGCTATTGGTTTTCAGACTAGTGTGTGGCGACAGCAGAATGACATTCCGACAATCCTCTCTTTTTACTTGAAAAATAGAGTTAAAAACGATAACGCTTTCACAATTACTGTCTATAGATGCATGTGTCTATGCATACCATACCGATCGTCTCCGCTATTATAAACACATTTCCAGATAATGTTGTCTACCGGAGGTACAGGTGTAAAGTGCTAAATTAATCATTATTCAGGGACATAAACCAAAATCATCCCCAAAACCTGTAGCCAATCTCTTTTCTACAAACTAGGCGAGAATAGCCAATCGTCACACATTCTACATACTTTAAAAAGTTTCTCTTGTAGCGCACATGCTTGAAGCTGTACTTGTTCATCACTGCGGTTCGGAGCAGAACAGGACATAACTAAGTTACTCGACGAAAACTGTTTTCCAATTCAAAGAATATGCAAAAAAAGCAATGCTTCACGTATTGAAAATATTCCTTTAAAGTAAGCGATTGGATTTTAGTTTCTTAAAAAATAATATTCGTTACTGACTTTACAAATTTTACAACTTTAATTTTAAACCCCCTGAGTTCAATTTTAATTATGTCTCTATCTTTATAGTAGTTAATATGATGAAAACTGTTTTATATTTTATATTTTTTTTAAAAAAAAGGATATTGATTGAAGGATTGTGATATATTGATGACGATAAAATAACCGTTATTGATGTAAAATTTTACAACTTTGATATTTAATCAAGTTCAATTCTACATATCTTTATAGTAGTACATATAATGTAATTTTTTTATTTTTTAAAAAGGACATTGATTGAAGGATTGTGATATATTAATGTTAATGAAAGTTGTGAAATCAAATTAAAATTTACTTATTTTATTTTTTTTTTTTGCTTTAATTTCATAATGAATATTTCATTTAAAAAATATCTAAATATTTTTTTATTTTAAAAAAAAAAATTCTTATATTTCAATATTATTTTTATTCTAAACTTTTACCTTGAAATGGATTTTTAGCTTGATACTGCTTTAATTTTATAAAAATATAAAGAGAACGATTGTTTGTGATTGCAAAGTGCAATATAAGTTGTTAGGTTGGACTTTTACTGAATTTTTTATTTTTTATTTTGCAATATTAGTTTACATTCTCTTACTTTCAACAACTACAACAACAAAAAAAAAAAAAAACACTTAGCATGATATTCAATAAAACTGTGCATATTTTTAAACATGAACTTACTAATGTATTGCATTAATGTAGGTAAATAATAATATTATTATTTATTATTCTGGCGTTGAAAAAAATTATTATAGGTTGTATAATAATATTTGTATTGCTTCGTAGAAATCTATATTAATAACTAACAGGGCAATTATAATATTTTACCAATATATTAATATTTATAATAATTAACCCATAAAATATACATTTCCAAAGGAACAAAGCAATTGTTGAACATTACATTTTATAATTATTTTTTATTTATAATTATATTTTTTATTTATATATTTTTGCATCGTTTAATTTTTCTTTAAAAATACTTAGTTTTATTCTTATTTTTAATAATTTCAGATATTTTTCACTGTTGTTGAACTGCTTACAGGAATTTTAATTTTTCTAATTATGAAGATGAAATCGTTCCTATTTCTGTGCATTCCCATTTTCTCTCTGGCGTATGGTGCAAAACTTACGACTTCCTTTCTTCCGGTAAGTGTAAAAACATTTTTAAAATATCTTTAGTTTTTTTAATATTGCATTATTTTTATGTACTAAATAATTTTTACTGTTTTTTTAAATAATTTTTAAATATTGTTTTTTAAAGCTACATTTATATTTTATGTCGTTGACAATCATTCTAAATCAAACAACATCTTGTTCACCATATTTTTATTTGAGAGTTTACGTTGTGTTAAACCAACATATATAATTTATTACAAATTTAAATTCATATTAAACATGGAGTCATTATTGTTACTAATCCCCCTGATGCAACACCAGGGATGATTTACACCAGGGATGGGCAAACTACGGCCCGCGAGCCAAATCCGGCCCCCGGAAGGTTCTATCCGGCCCGTGGATAGAATTTTAATTTGCCGGTCCGAAGCAAATTAAAAGAAATATATATTTATATATTATATATCCATCTCCTTTTCTACTTTGAGTAAATATTTTTTTTCTTCCCTTTCTCAAACGACTGATGATCTTTTTACGTTCTCTATTTTTGTTCTACAAAACATAAATCGCCGGAAATAGCAAGCACAGGCAGCTTTCAATTAGTAAAGCGTTAAAAACGGAAGTTCTTTGTTAGTTATAGCTCTAGATTGGCGCCAATAAATTTTACAAATCATTATCGAAAGTAAGTTTCCCAAATTTAATATTTCACGCAAATAAAATCAGTGCTATGTTTGCTTCATCTTATATACGTGAACAACTGTTTTCAACTATGAACCTTAGAAAGAATTATTTCGGAAATAGAACTGGCAGATGAGCATTTAGCCTCGTTCCTTAGAATCGGTACATCTCACTTCGAACCTCAATATAAGGAACTTTTAAAAATGAAATCGCAATTTGATTCATCTCATTAACATATTTAAATTGTAATACTTGTATATTGTTTTTAAAAGTTTAGAAAAATTTATCCTGGCCCGCCTAACTTTTTTTTTTTCGATTTTTGGTCCGCGACCTAAAAAGTTTGCCCATCCCTGGTCTACCAAAAGATCCAGTCGCAGGTGACTGGTCCATGTCTAAGGGTAATACGCAACTTCACTTTAGCGAGGAACCACGAGTGGTGAAGACTGACTAAACTTCAAGACAACGCTCTACATTCCTATTAGATAGGGACCTACAATTTGAAATGGATTCTGAACCACTACAGACATCCGCAGGACTCGATTCCGAAACCTGTGTAACAGAGCACCAGACAGCTGGACACTCAAACATGGAGTAACCTATTCAGGCCCCAAACATGAGACCGGAACCTATAGTTTAACGTGGATTCCGAATCACTAACAAACATCTATGCCACAGCCTGAAGCATGTGGTACCAAAGGGCAGAGCGAACGTATTTAATGGGTTTCACTGTCAAAAAAAAAAAAAATTTGGATCTGGAGCTGCTTGGTTGGTAACTAATTGAGCTTTCGAACTGATCGTATTTGGTTCATGACATGACAAATGAATCCGAACCAAAAACTACTATTTTGATGTCAGCTATATGCATGTAAAGTGTTTAAGTTAGAAAATCTTAATTTTCTAATCTTTATTGACTTTATTTATTTAATCTTTATTGACTTCTAGTAAGTCTGATAGCTGTTAAAAATGTTTGATAATCGAAAACAACAGTAAGCAATTGTTAAAGTATTTTGCATGGATCCTTTTTTTTAAATAGATTAGTAATTTTGAAGAACTACAGTTTATGAATTAAAATTATAATTTAAACTTAAGTTTCGTCAGTATGAAAAAAAAGAAAATCCTTAAAGAAATTGTACAGGTTTTGTTTTTTGATCGAATTAAAGAAATTAAAGACTATGCATTGTGACAGAATGTCTTTGGAAAGACCTGCGCTCCAAGTTTAGGCACTACATATGAAACTACTCTGGGGTTACTAAATACTACCCGACTACGCTTGGGCTAGAGAGATTCGACCCCCCTCCTCACTCCCCAAACAAGACGGGAAGAAAAGGAGGGAGCCAAACCTTGATGTATCCTTGAAACCATTCTCTGCGAAGATGACCTCCCCCTCCCCGTGGTGTGAATCTGGGAGGGGTAGTACAACCCCCGAAAAACCAAGGAGCTCCGTCAACCTACAAATCGTCGTCGTTATGTGATTTCTTTGCACTTGATAATTCTTAAATCAGAAGGAATGACAAAATAATTTTTGCGATGATTACAGATTGTAAATTCAATTGTGCAGAAGTAGGAAACATTACATTACTATAATGTTGTTATTCTAATGCAGCTGGCAATGCAGAAACAGTTAACACTACTATAATAAATAAATAGATTTTGAAAACATTTGATGGGGAATAGATTTTGAAACGTTTGTCTACTAAGTGGCATGTACTTGAGGATAATGGAATTGGTTACCTAAAAAGAGATGTATAGTCACAGCAGTCATACTATGGGGCCTGAATGGCCGAGTGGCTAGCGCTCTGGAGCTCGGTACCACAGGTTTCGGGTTCAAGTCCGGCGGTGCCATGGATGTTTGTTGTGGTTCGGAATTCACTTTAAACTGTCTAACATGATTATTGGTCATAGGGCTGACAACCCTACCCCGTAAAAAGAAGACATCTCTCATGTTTCGTATTCTGCCACCAGGCAGACGGCTTTGGCCCACCATGGGGCTGTTGTGCCAATGATGATGAGTCATACTATATGATTTCACTTTCGGAAATTGACTTTACACTTGTTAATTTTGAAATCATAATGAATGAAGAATTAATTTTTCGATGATTGTGATTGTAATTCAATTATGCAAAGACTGCAACATTACATTACTATAAAAATAAATAAATAGATTTAAAAATTTTTGATAGCATCAATTTTAAATTATGAAAAATAAAATTAATTTATCATAATTGATTTCTCACATCTAATAAGAACGTTAAGGAAGTTTGATGGCCGAGTGACTGGCTCTCGGTGCAGCAGGCGACAGATTTGAATCCCGGCGGCGCCATGGATGTTTGTAGTGATTCGGAATCCACTTTAAACCGTAGGTCCCGGTCTAATATGACTGCAGAATATCCGTAGGGCTGATAACCTTACCCCGTTAAAAGAAAGCATCTCATGTCTCGTAATCTACCAGTATGTAGACAGCCTTGGTCCACCATGAGCAGTAGTGCCGGAGAGTTAATTAGTTGGTTAGTTAATAAGAACGTTAAAAATTCTTTTGTATGTTCTTCAATTGCTTAACATTTAATAATATCTCTATCGATTAACTCATAAATTAACTTTACTTACAGTTTCACAGACGACTGGATCCATTTCTTTTGAAGGAAACTTTCAACGTTGATTTTTATGACGAAGGTAAACATTAACATTATTTTATTTTTAAATGAAACGAAGAAATTTTTCTGCTCATGCATTTTTTTTTAATAAAAGTGAAATGAAACATAATTACAAGGAATTTAAAAACAGAAATTTATAATTTATAATTGTATTCTGTTTAATGTTGTAAATATCTTTTATTACCTGGATAATTTATAAGTTCAAATAATTATGAAATTCATTGTAACATACAATTGTATAAGTCATAGTCGTATACAATTGTATAAGTCATAGTTGTATACAATTGTATACATATTGTATAATTCTCAATTGTATATAATTGTATAAGTTCCAGTTGTATACAATTGTATACATATTATATGAGTTTCAGTTGTATACAATTGTATACATATTGTATAAGTTCCAGTTGTATACAAATGTATACATATTATATGAGTTTCAGTTGTATACAATTCTATACATATTGTATAAGTTTCAATTGTGTGCGTATTGTATATTGCAGTTGTATATAACTGTATGCATATTGTATAAGTTCCAGCTGTATATAATTGTATACATATTATATGAGTTTCAGTAGTATACAATTGTATATATATTGTATAAGTTCATTATGAAATACAATATTTATAAACTGGCACCTAAATGAATAAATATTGCAACCTATTGCTATTAGTCATTTAATTTATGATATTTGTAATTTTGCGCTAATGAAGATGTATAATAACATTACCTTTTAATTTACAATTTATTTTAATATTTTTTTATTAGAACATCTAACCCATTTTACCAGTTTTAAAATCTTTTTTTTTCTTTTTGCAGTTCCTGAATACGAAATAGTTCATATACAAGCGTCATCGAACAGAAATGGCGATGGTAACGAAGAAAAGAGCATCAATTTCTTCACTTTCGGACGTGATATTTCTCTGAAATTGAAAGAAGACGACGACTTAAACAATAGGATCTGCCATACAAATATGTACTCTATGAATCCTTCGGGTTTAGAGCAGATTCACATTCAGGTTTGGTTTTCTATTATAACTGATTTAGAGGTGTCACAGATAGAATATTAATAATAATACGAATATTATTTTAGATATTAACCTTAGAAGTTTAATCTGAAACAAACTGAATCAACTTTTTTTTTTATTGCATCAATGTATATTTATTATCTTTTTCTTCAATGGCGTGACCGGCGAGCGCTTTGACTGTTGGTATCACAGGTTTCAGGTTTAAATCCTGGCGGAGGCATGGATTTGTATCGGTATCTCGGAAACTACGTGAAACCGTAGGTCCCGGACTAATTAGCCAAAAGTTGTGAAAAAGATCGTAGAGCGACAAACCAAATCTTCAATGGCGCAACAGCCCCATTACCACTAAGGCCAACTATTTATTGACAAATTTCGAGACAGGAGATGTTTTTTTTATGGCGTTGGTTTGTTAGCCCTACGTCCAACCCCATGGCTTGCCGCTCTACGGTCATATTAGATACAGGATCTACTGTTTAAAGTGGATTTCGAATCACTACAAATAGCCAGTCGCCGCCAGGAATCGAACCCGAAACCTGTGGCAGCGAGAGCTAGAGTATATTCATTTTATAATGTATTCATTATTTAGGTTTCAATCTTGCGTATTTATTAAGCTGTAAACTGCGTATTTGCTGTAAAGGAGAATAAAATAATTAAGATATTTCTAAAAGTTTAATCTAAAGCAGAAGACAGTTAATTTTGAGAAAAGAGATTAATCTGCAAATTTGATATTTTATTAATAATTTCAAAATAAACTTTCAATTAAAATACACCCTAATTTTTATTGAACTATTTTATTACTACATCGACATTATAAATTATATCTATTATATATAATTCCCGTGTCACGATGTTTGTTCGGGATGAACTCTGAAACTAACAATCCGATTTTAACTTTTTTTCTCTTAAATATGTGTTTTGTTTCAACTTGAGAGATAGGATAGTTTTTTATACAGATTTTTTTTTTATTTCATATTTCGTCATTTGGCGCAACTAAAATTTGAGATTTCCCATCCGATGGACGTAATTTTGAAAGTACATTCAAAATACAAGGTCAAGTGTACCATAAGATCGGGTCGTTGATGCCATTACCTAACGAAGAGACAAAATTTCTTCAAATTTATTTTATGGGCAGTTCTGAAGAACGTGTGACAACTCGATGTCAGTATAATTTTATCGAACAAGCAAGTACAAAGAGCTGTTGTAGAATTGTTGGAAAATCTTTTAGAAAATCATAACCAACTTATTAAATTATTTAACGAATTTATTTATTTTGACGAAAGACAGATTAACAAGAAATAGTGTTCATCGCGTAGTTCTTAGACAAATGAAAGTAATGATTATTAAAAATTAAATTTGATAAAATAATTATAAAACAGTGTTACAAATCAACATTATCTACCTCATTCATTAAATTAAAAAAATCTATTCTTTGAAACTTAATTTGAACTTTTCATCATTCTTTACCAATCACTTCCTTAACAATACCAATTATAGTATTTAATAATTGAACGAAATACAAGAAAGCCACAGCATCGCGTGGCCGGGTCTGCTAGTTATTACTATATTTAAAAATCTAAATATTTTTATATTTTATATGCTTAAAGTATTTCAGTATTTTTTATGGTTTAATTTTTCCAATAACTTTAAGATATAGAAATATTTTAAATATTAAATATATAATAATTTACGAAATCCATTAATAGTAAATTGATTTAAATTCTTGGAAATTATATATTATTCAACATTTAAATAATTTATCCTGCGAAGTATGTTTATAGTTTATTTAACGTGTTTTAGGATAATGACACATTTAGAGCGTATCAGGATTTGGAACAAGAAGCTGCCTTTACCATTTTATACAAGGAATCAGGAGATATGGAGATGGTAATATCTAATAGCAGTTTTAGCTCTTATAATAAAATTATTGAAATCATTGAATTTTACTCATATTAATGAAGGGTGGTTCAGAATAAAGCATATCGCTAACATGTAACAGAGATGAGGTTGAAATCTGCTGGTAAAAAATGTTTCAGTTATGCCTTAATAAATGATGATAATAACGGCATTTGTTTGCGTGGCTCATCGTTAATCAGCCAGTGTACTGGGAAAGTTTTCATCTTTACCGAACCGAAACACGCAAGGGAAGAGGTGCAAATACCATGTCATAATAAAACAAGAAGTTCCAAGTGTAAAATATTTGCATATCTGTAATGTTCAAAAGTGTTGGGTGCTTATGAAAAAAAGGATGGAAATATTAGTCCCATTTCATAATAGAAAAACAAGTAATATAAACATTTTTTTTATAAAGTCAATTCCTACTTTTTTTCACTATATTGCAAAAAGTTTTTTACAAATAAAGTTGAAATTTTTCGTCTTACATCTGACGCCATCTATTATTAGATACATGCAACTTAAATCCTAAAAAAAAAAAAAAAACAACCTAAAATTAATTAAATAAATTTAAAGAATGAATTAATATTTGAAAAAAACTGTATCACATCACGTGTCATCCACTACAAGTGTCATCCACTTATGAACGATTAAATATTTGAACAAGATATATATAGGGAGAGTGTGAGCTAATAGAAGGAATTGAAAAAAAAAAAGATGCAGATTCGCAAGTGATCAGTGCACTGCAAGATAATACTTTAGGTTATGACTATATTATCATTGAAGCTTTACATTAAAATTAAAAAGATAGTTTCATAGTCCCATTGCAATTGAAGTTTGTTTTGTTTCTTTTATTAATATTTGCTCATTTAAAAGTCTTTTGAAAAACAAGATTTTTTTTTTATTGCAGACCTTATTTATTCAATATTACATTAAAGAACTTTTATTATTTTTATTTTAATAATAAACCTTCTGAAATTTTTCTTCTTAAGTTACTTTAAAATTTACTTTAAAGTAACTTAAATTTACTTTAAAATTATTTTACATGGATTAAAAGGAAAAAAATCATATAAAAATAGCTTATTAAACCACAAAAAAGCAAAATCCTTATATCTGTGGGGCACGGATATAAAGATTTTTCCATTTTTAAGGATTACAGTCTAACCAGATGAATTAAAAGAGTTATATCCACAAAAAGAATAAATTTTTAAAAATAGTTTTCACTTTAAACATTTTTAGATGAATAACTTAACAGTATTATCTTTAAGTATAATGTTGTTAATTTATTATAAATATATATGTAGATTAAATATAAATGTATATGTAGATTATAAATGTAATGATAAATAATTTGATAATGTTAAATGATTAAAAACTAATTAAATAATTAAATGATAAATATAAGTGATGAATGTTAAATGATTAAATGTAAATGTAGATGTGAGATACTTAAAATAATCGATGAGTTTACATAAATAAAATCTATTAGTTTATTTTACTTGTTTTACCATCATATATTTAAAGGAGAAAAAGAAACCTACAAAAATAAATGAACTTTGTATTGTTATTTTACAAAATGAAATGATAATTCTGAACTTTTTCGTTTTTACAGGAAGGTATCGTTGATAACTTAACCATTAAACCAATGAGTGCAGATATAATGATTCTAGATGAAGATTTCAACAAAGAGTATGATGTGAAACAGTCTTTTAACACTCCTCATTTAGTAATCAAGAATCAGGAATTGTCGAATGATGTCCTCCTTGACATTAGTAAGATACAAAATTTTCTTTTTATTTTAAAACCAACTTTCTTAAAATCTAATGAAATTCTAAAAATTAACAGAAATATTTCACAACTCTAAAAAATTTCTTAAAATAAAAGATTTAGATCCCACTTTTTTATTAATCAACATTTTTTTAATTTTTGCCAAATAATTAAAAATCATTATATAATCAACAATTTCACACAAACAAATCCTATTTAGCATTTAGAAAAACCGTGCAAGTTTTGTATCTTTTGTATGTTATTGTTTGTGATAGAATTTTTTAGATGGATATTTCTTTACACGATTTAGTGCATATGCAATATCAATGAAATGAAAACGAAAGTCCAAACATTAGACTCAATGGAGTCTATCCTAATAGATCAATGGAATAATCCCAATAGACTCAATGGAGTCTATTGCAATAAATAAATTATCATTTTTGTTTGGACTCATGACTAAAATGTACATGCAAAGAGACAATTGCATTTTTAATAGATTTGTTTTTAGCTCGTTTAATTTCTTGAAGAAAAAAAAACTAATTGTTTGTTCTTGCCGTTTTGACGTTTAGTCATGTGTTGTCTCTCACGGAGAAGTCTAAAGGGCATTTTCCAATAACCGCTCACAATAAAAGAATTGCCTCCTTAATATTGGCATATTTTTTTTTGGCCCATTCAATCACCAGATTTGTCACCGATTTAAAATTTATGGGATCATGACTTGGACAACCTAGGAGTCTAATCGAACCACATGGAAACGTGGTGTAATTGTGCGAGAAGATGTTGAAGAATACCATAAAAAATTATGGTATTCAGCAACATCTCCTTGCACAATGATGCAAGATGGTGGGCTTGAAGTGAGGTACATGGAATTAAGCAAAGTTGAAGATGGTGGGATACGTGAATCACCTCTTCGTGGTGCCCTCGGTAACGTCTAAACAAAAACGACTAAGATTTCCACACCTATCTCCATAAATATATACCAACATGTTTCTATGCCAAAGATAGTCGTTGATATGGGGTACATGAACATTCATTTCGGGGATATAGTAGCTCCCTTTTTGGGAATGGTCCGATCCCTTTTCTGGTCCTCCCTTTTCTTCAGGTATATACACCTCACTGAAAACTAATTCAGTTAAGTGGGCCTGCTAGCTAAAGATGGCTCAACGAGATTTATTTTGTATTGCTATGCAATCATTCATGAAAAATTAAAATTTTGTTTTGCAGTCACTTTTATTAAAGTTGCAAGCATACATACTATAATGACAATTTCTTCTTGGTACACTAATTTTATTCCAAAGAACTTGTTACTTTGATTGAATGGTTTTAAGGCTATTAAAAATTATTTTGTGTTGCTAAATTAAATATTGCTGCATGATTTCCATTTAGTAAACAATTATGTTAAATTTCCATCATGTCAATGATGGAAGCTTTATTTAAAGTTACAATATTATTTTCCTAATTATTTTTTGAATTATATATATGCAAAAATAAAAAAAAAAAAATTATAAAAGCCCTAAAACTTGTTAACGGTGGTCATTTCTGTTAGCATAATATACAAATAGAACTAATAAATTATTTTATTTTCATATATGTTCTTTTTTCCTATGAACTCAGAAAATCAGATGGATAGAACAGCTAGAAGACGAAGCAAGAGGGACGTCTCAGTTGTATATCCCGAAATTCTTCTTATAGTGGATTATGAAAGCTTTGCATCATTCCGTTACAGCAATAGGAGAACTCTGCACTACTATTCTTCTTTGTTAACGTCGGTAAGTAGCTGTTTTCGAAGTT
The DNA here is from genome assembly GCA_021605095.1 of Caerostris extrusa. Classification (NCBI taxonomy): domain Eukaryota; kingdom Metazoa; phylum Arthropoda; class Arachnida; order Araneae; family Araneidae; genus Caerostris; species Caerostris extrusa. The sequence continues at coordinate 25,656 of BPLR01012943.1, read as the reverse complement.
TGTGTAGTAAATAAAGAATTATTTCAAGATACTACTGTGCCCAAAAAGTAAGACCAATTATTTTTTTTTTTTCAAAAATTCTTTATTTATTCTTCCAAATTTATTTCATCGCCTTCAAAGTAATTCCTTCCGGACACAATGCACTTATGCCAACTTTTTATCAATCCTCAATGCATGCTGAAAACTCATCGGCAGGGATGGTCTTCAAAGCGCGATTCAAGTTGTATCGATCAAAACGGTGTTCCCGAGCGGTATTTTGAGTCTGGGGAATAGCCAGAGTCTCACAGTGTGAATACGGTGGTTGTAGAAAGATATGGGTTTCATTTTTGGCGAAAAAGTCACGAAGAATCAATGCAGTGTGAGCTGGCGCATTCAGTGTTTTCAGTATCAATAGAGATTTGACGCGTTTGAGGCCCAAATGGAAATGACCGATCCTTTTGAAATTCCAACGCCATCAGCATGGTTTTTAATTGTAAATCGACGGTTTGCTAGCACCAAATCTTTAATTTTTGGACGTGAGCTTCGTCGGTTGAGGTTGAGGGTCGACCAGAGCGAACGCGCTCTCTACCTTCTTTGAACTGTTTATACCACTTCTAAACATTTCTTTCTTGATATAGGAATGCTCACCGAATGCATTCTTGAAACATTCTATACGTTTCCGTAAAAAAAATTTAATGCAAGTTCTTTTCTCAATTAATTTAGACATTTCAAAAATCGCGGAATCATTTTTAGCGTCTCACAAAAAGCCAAGCGTAACTCAAGCCCTAATGAATATTTTGACGGCAAATTTCACACAGAAGTCAAAGACAGTGCCAGCAACCTAAAAAAAAAAAAATTGAAATTCCATAAGCCCCGGAATTTTAAAGTGAAAAATCGATCTTATTTTTGGACACAGTAGTATACACATTTATATGTGATAGAAAATGTGATATTTTTAGGTCGGAAATTTTATTTTTCTTAATTGCAAGATAATTTAAAAAATGTTTTAGACAAAATGTTACAATCAATGTCGCTGATCAAATGTAATCATTGTCGCTGAACAAATGCAATTGTACAGTCATTGTCGCTGAACAAGTGCAAATATACAATCATTGTCGCTGAACAAATAAAAAATTGTAAAAATATACATGTTTATGTGTTATCTAAAATATGACATTTTTAAAGAAAATTTTACTTTTCTTAATTTTGTGAAAAAAAATGTAAAATTAATTAAAAATTAAAAAAAATTAATTATTTTAAGTTTTAATTTTATTAAAAAAAAATTTTAGGAAATTTTAAAATTAATTACAAAAAATTTGACAAAAAGTTAAAATAAATGTAGCTTATCAAATGCAATCATTGTCGCTGAACAAATGCAACTATGCAATCATTGTCGCTAAACACATAAAAATTGTAAATATATACACAATTATATGTGATCTAAAATGCGACATTTTTTGTCGAAAATTATATTTTTCTTAATTTTAAGAAAATAAATTTAAAATTAATTTAAAAAAATGTAATTATTTTAAATTTAATTAAAAAAAAATTTAAGAAATTTTAAAAATTAATTACAAAAAATTTGACAAAAGTTAAAATAAATGTAGCTTATCAAATGCAATCATTGCCGATGAACAAATGCAACTATGCAATCATTGTCGCTGAACAAATAAAAAATTGCAAAAATATACATATTTATAAGTGTTCTAAAATGTGACATTGTTGGTCGGAAATTTTATTTTTCCAAATTTTTAAGATAATTACAAAAATTTGTATACAAAAATTTACTTCGAAGTTTTTTGAGTTGTCGTAAGTTCATTATTCATTTTATAAATTACTTTCCTTTTTATAGAATTAAAATTTTAAGAGGAGAAATCTATTATAAAAGTTTTTATTAAATTGTAAAACATTTTTTTGTAAGAAATTTTAAATTTTGAACCTCATTGTTTAAAACATTTTATGACATGTTACAATTTTTAAATCGATGCATTTGAATTCATTTTCATTGTTATTTTTCAATAGATAGATGCAACATTTCAACAATTAACAGATCCAAAATCCAGATCAGCTTATCGTCAATTGTCATAATAAAGGTTGAGATATTTGTCATTAAAATATTTGAATAAAAATTTTAAATAATCAATTATTTTTTATTCTGCTAAAATAAAACCAAATTTATAAATAATAATAAAAATTAAAGTTAATAAAATTATAACTTATAGCATTGTAAATTAATATTTGAAAAATTGATATCATTTAAGGAAATTTTATTACTTATTATTTTTTAATTTTATTATTTCTTTTTGAAAATTCTGAAAGTACATTGTTTTCTTTATAAATCAGAAAAAAAGTTTCATAATATTACTACTTCGATGTCTATAAATGTATTTAATTGAAATAATCAAGCTATAGAAGGTAATTAGAAATATTAAAATAAATAAAAAGATTCCATGAAAATAACTTTTTTTTCCCTTGTTCAGTAAGGACTGGGACATGACATGATTTGGCAAGACTATGGAGATGGCAGAAAATTATTGTAACTGATTGCGTCTTTTTTAATTAATGCCGTTAATCATTGATCCTATTTTCAGTCATTAGAGAGTGTTTACATAACGTTTTTTTATCGTGCGATATTTTTCTTCCTAGCGCGCATGCTCATAGATGCGTGTACACATACGCATGCGCAATAGGTACAATGTTTCCTATCAGCATGCGCGCTAGAAAGAAAAATATCGGATGATAAAAAAACGTTATGCAAAAACACTCTATTATTTCGACGCGCATTTGTAATATTATTATACTGCACTTTCATGTCCAGAATTGCAGCTTTTCATCATTGTAAAAAAAAGTATTTAATTGATTAGTTAAATTGGTATCGATGTTCTTCGCAGATGACTAAGAAAAAAATTGTTTTGAATTTTCTTAGTTAATTAATTTGTTTCTTTTTTTAATTAATGCGATCCTATTTTAGTTAAGTTCTGTTATATTACTTAGTTAAAATTGTTTTTAAGATTAATTTTGTTTGTCCTTCACAGATGACTGGGAAAAAATTGTTTGAATTTCCTTTGATTAATCCGTTATTTTAAAGTTTCTTAGTTAATCTGAGAATTAATTTGTTTCTTTTTTAGTTAATCACTGATCCTATTTTCAGTCATAATTTCGACTCGCATCTGTTATATTACTACACCTTCATGCCCAGAAAATGTTTTTAACTGAAGCTTTTAAAAAATAGGAAAATGTTTTTAACTGATTAATTAAATTGGTATCGCTGTCCTTCACAGAATGAAGCTTTAAAATAGGAAAATGTTTTTAACTGATTAAAAATTGGTATCGCTGTCCTTCACAGATGACTGGGAAAAAATTGTTTTGAATTTCCTGCGATTAATCCGTTATTTTAGTTAAGTTTCTTAGTTAATCTGAGATTAATTTGTTTCTTTTTTAATTAATGCAGTTAATCACTGATTCTATTTTCAGTCATTATTTTGTCGCGTATCACATGTTATTTTACTGTAATCTTAATGCTTAGAATTGAAGCTTATCATAATTGGAGAATGTTTTAACTGATTAATTAAATTGGTTAATCGCTGTCATTCGCAGATGATTGAGAATTGAAGCTTATCATAATTGGAAAAAAAAAAATGTCTTGAATTTTCTGCGATTAAAGCAAATAACTGAAAATAAATTTCAACGTGCAATATTTGCAAATACATTTTATTTAGCAATGAATAAGAGGGGTCATAGTCATATTATCTTTTATTGGTTACAACAAGAGCATTGCCGTTATAATTTTATTTAATGATTAAAACAAACATTGTTGTAAAAGTCTATATTTAATTTGTTTTTAATGTCACGATTTGTAATAAATATTGCTTTACTTTCTTTCAGAGTGAGGAAAGGCTATATTTCATACAAAAAAGCCGATCCAGAATGAACCGAAATATGTTACATGATGTAAAAGTTCTAATGGGTTTTTCTAGATTTCTGTACGAGGAGAATGACAAGCTACATCCGTACGATATAGCTATCCTCATGACAAAACACGAATTGTGTTCTAAAATATATCAGGATAGATGCTACACTGCTCTAGGTAAACCTTTGTTTTTAATTCCTTCTATTAGCTCCCCACTCTCCTTATATACACTCAAGAGCCAAAACATTATGACCACCCCTACATTTTGCAATGAACTCGCCTGGATGACGTGGAAGGCACGTGATCAGGTGGAAGTGGTATTTAACTGGTATTAAGTGGTGGCATTAATCCATGCCAAGGCCAGTTGAAGCTGTGTTGCGCGCCAAAGGTGGGCCAACTCGTTATTGACAGGTGGTCATAATGTTTTGGCTCTTGAGTGTATATCTTGTTCAAATTTTCAAGCCTTCATAAAATACTTTTTTATTTATCCACTTAAGTTCAAATAAATTTTTTTTTGAACTTGTAGTGGGTGACACTGGATGTTAATACAGTTTTTTAAAATATTAATTCATTAATTAAATTTAATTAATTAATTTGTTTAGGTTTAAAAAAAAAGTCATGTATCTACCAATAGATGGCACCAGATAAAACTTAAAAAAATGAATGAGAATTATTTATAAAGGACTTTTTTGCAATATAGTGAAAAAAAAGTAGGAATTGACTTTAAATTTTTTTTTTTATATTACTTGTTAATTATCTTTTAATACAATGAGAAATTATATATTTTTTTAAGTTTATGTTTATTAGCAGTATTATGCATAGATTAAATAATGATTGTGCTTCACAAATCGCTTACCAACCTGATGGTCAATTGGCTAGCGCTCTGGTCTTTGGTACCACTGGCTTCAGGTTGAAATTCTGGCGGTAGCATTCCAAATTCATATTTTCTCAGCTGCTACTGATGTTGCTCCAGCAATGACGAATCGTTATAAGGGTTTCATAACGCATTTGAAACAAGAAATATCAATTGGGTGATTCATCTACAACATTTGGAAGCAAAAAGGTCCTGCATACGTCACCCCATTGATTTATTAGAACAATCAATAAGATTTGAGACAATTCCTTGCATGATAAATTATTTGGCCAACTTTGTAGAGAATATAATGAAAATTAAAATCGTTACACAGATGTTTCTTGGCTCTCAAAAGAATGATGACCAAAAGGCTAGCTCCTGGCCTTTTGGTACCACAGGCTTTTCCGGTTCAATTCATGGCGATGCCATGGATGTTTGTTAGTGGTTCGGAATCTATGTTAAAGTGTAGGCCCCCGGTCTAATTAGCCCAAAGTGTGCACAAAATGACCGTAGAGTGACAAATCGATTCACAAATAGCTTTTGCAGACAAGAAGTTCAGTATGAGATATAATAAAAATTTTATTCGTATACTAGAAGACCTTTTAATATAAATACAGAGGAATGTTTTGAGAAGATTAAACAAGAATAGATTCTCTTGGAGTGATTGACAATAATATTTCTAGCCTAAATTTGTGAAAAACTGAGTATCGTAAAAAAAAGTAAAAATAATTTATTGTGACCATTTTTTTTTTTTTTTTTTTTTTGTTATCCCACTTGGTAGACAGCAACATCTAAACCAATGAATTCGTGTGGTCTCATGGAAGGAGGAAAAGAGGTGGAGGGCAGTTTCTGTTGGGATGAAGCACTCGTAAGTAGAAGTCTGACTGTGACTTCAGCTCCGTGACGCTGGAGAAGGAGTCCAGTGCCTTCCAGGAGGACTTCTAGGGACAACTACCTTATCGTATGGGAGGAAACCCGGGAAACTCCCACCAGGTAGTCCGACTCTCGAGGCAAGATGCTGAACATCACAAACGCCATCGAATCTCCTTACTTTTTTAAACGGTGTCTACAGCAAAGCCACCAACGGATTGAACCTCCGCCCTGATTGCTTATCAGCAGCGCATGTTGCCACTGACCCACATGTCAGACAGACATTTTTTTTCTGTACTAAAAGAGATCGCCGAGTAGAGTTGAGAAACTCTGCTACACATTCCGGAGATAGACATCCCGAAAACTTCCATGGTTAAACAACGCTTTTCCATTATCTGTCAACGAACTATTGGTGTCATACATTTAAAGGGAAACAACAATTTTTGGATAGCTTGCAACAACTTGCAATTTACTAACCATTCGACTGCCGAGGCAACATCACAAATGCCATGGAATCTCGTCGCGTTTTGAAACAATGTCTACAGCAAAGCCGCCAGCGGATTGAACCTCTGCCCTAATGCTCACGCGCCATTCAGCCCCGAGTCAGGTTTTTACATATTTTAATTTTAAAAAACAAACAACCAGATTTTCAACTAACTTGTATTTTTTACGTAATTTGAATTTATATTGTGAATCGATAATTAGGTTCATAAGATAAAATAAGCAAAGATTCGTAATATAAGGTAAACAAAGATTCGTAATATAAGGTAAACATAGATTTGTACTGTAAGGTAAACAACGATTCATAATGTTAGATAAGCAATCCAAGTTCTCGAACTATGGATAAGACATTCGATTAGGCGTGATGTATTTTCTATTGAAAGCAATCTATTTATGAACAATTTTTATGCGTTTATTATGTCTGATAAAGATGTACAATGGAAGTAATTTTTAAGATCAACGTATTTTTTGAAATTTTCAGTAGAAATTCGGGACGAACGTTTGTAAGAAATTATTCATTTTTCAACGTTAAAAATTGACTTATTTCACTTTAAAGTAATGAAGATTGACAGTTTTACTTCTCTGTATTTAAAATTCAAAAAATTAAATATATTTACTATTTATTGTGCAGGTGTTTTTCATTCCATTACTAGATTTTTATCAAAATCAAAAGAAATCAACATGATACGGTACAATAAAGTTTGGAATATAATTCCCTCATATTTATAAATTAAATCTAAATTAAAATATTTTAATTTCCTTTGGCCAAATTTTCAATAAAATGCTTTCCTAACTGTAAATAAAATGTTAATATTAAATTTTATTAAAGTGACAATATTAAATGTTAATAAAATGTTAGTGTTAAATTTTATTAAAATGATAATGTTAATATGTTAAATTATATTAGAATGTTAATGATAAATGTTAATATTAAATGTGTGAAATGTTAATATCGAATGTAAATGTCTTAGAAATTTATAATATAACATATCTACCATAAAAAATATTACAAAATTTCATAATAATTTCATTTCATTGTCATTTCCTAATAATTTCTGATATATGTTCTAATGTATTTAGAATTATTCAGTTCAGAAAGTTTTTATTACTGACGCAATAAATACTTCAGAAAACAAAAACGCTGGGCATAGTTTGGTATTGAAATAAAAAAAACCTTTTCTGTCGTAAAAATGAATATAAGTACATAACAATCTTATTGTCTAACAAAAATTCTCGATAATTTGTTGTGTTGCATAGTAATTGGTAGCTATGCATATTATTATGTGTGGATAGGGTGTTATCCTGGTTAGGGGTTCGTGACATCCGAAATTGAGGGCCAAGCAAATAAAACTCCATTGCAAATTTTGGCGGAAAATGGTATTTTGGGCCCCTTAACTCTTGAAATGCTTCATGAATAACGTTAATCTTCAGGAATTTTCTAGAAAATTTGGGTTTTGCTTGAAGTGTTTTGTAATGTGGCTTTGAATCACTTTTCATGTTTTGGGTTGGTATTTTAAACATTTGTATTTCCAATAAGTACTCGTAGTGCGTTGATCCATTCCTTCTTCTTGAATTTTCATATTTATCACTTTTGGCATTTTCCCGCGTCTACTGAGCTGTGTAGTGCTTCTAATTGTATTTAGAATACTTCATTCTTCATTTATGCCTAGAATAATCAAACTTTGATACATTCTTTTGGCTATTGAATGTTATAGTGCTTCTTGTAGAATTTGGAATACTTCATTCTTCATTTTCGACTACATTTATATTACTTTTGTATATTCTTTTAGTGATTCTTGAAGTTGTTGAATTCATTCTTCATGAAGTTGTTGATCTATTCAACATTGCTATATTCATGTGGCTATTGAATTTGACCATTCTTATAGTATTCCAATCAATTGCTTCATATATTCGCTTCATATATGGCTTCATAATCATTGCTTCATTGCATTATTAACCATTGACATATTCCTGAGTTTATTCATCCGTTCTCGAATGTTCACACATGATAAGTTGAAATTTGCCCAGCAGATTTCAGCATTTAAAAAAAAAAATTCTTTTTCTATATAGCACATGTAGCTAATTATTATCCTTATTCTTTAGGAATAGCTTATCTTGGTGGAGCATGTGACATAGACACAGGACATAGAGAAATAACAAGAGCAGCATTAATCCAAGACTTAAGAGGAAGAGAAACAGTTTTAGTGGCAGCACATGAAATTGGGCATCTGTAGGTATTTTGAGTTCTCTGATTATGAAAGATAACATAATCTCCCAATAAATAATCATATAATAACTCCCAATAAAACATCCATTTTTTAATAATAGATTATTCCCTTTATATTGAATTTTTTTTTTTTTTTTTTTTTTGCCATGCTATGAGTTTTTTACTATGGTTTGATTATTAAAAGCGTTTAAAGAATAATTTACCATTACAACAACAAATTTGTATTTACCAAAGCTCCTTGGCTACAAGATAGCCGCAAGCCTCTATCAGGGTAAAACATCAGAAGAGGAGATATATACAGTGCATGAGAAAGCAGCGAAGTAGAAAAAAAAAAATTGTTCTTTGTGGTGGCGATTTCTTTCTTGAGCATTGGTGATGCTGATGATTTAGCATGGTAGCAGCCGCAGGCTACTATCCTGGAAAAACTTCAGATGAGGAAAAATATACAGTGCATGAAACACCAAAGTAGAAAAAGGAAGCTGTTCTTTATGTTGGCGATTCCTTTCTTGAGCATTGGTGATGCTGATGATATAGCATGGTGGCAGCCGCAGGCTACTATCCTGGAAAACTTCAGATGAGGAAAATATACAATGCATGAAACACCAAAGTAGAAAAAGGAAGCTGTTCTTTATGTTGGCGATTCCTTTCTTGAGCATTGGTGATGCTGATGATATAGCATGGCAGCCAGCCGCAGGCTACTATCCTGGAAAACTTCAGATGAGGAAAAATATACAGTGCATGAAAAACACCAAAGTAGAAAAAGGAAGCTGTTCTTTATGTTGGCGATTCCTTTCTTGAGCATTGGTGATGCTGATGATATAGCATGGTGGCAGCCGCAGGCTACTATCCTGGAAAACTTCAGATGAGGAAAAATATACAATGCATGAAACACCAAAGTAGAAAAAAAGGAAGCTGTTCCTTATGTTGGCGATTACTTTCTTGCGCTTTAATGATGTTGATGGTTTAACATGGTGGCAGCCGAGAGCTTCTAACTTGGAAAAATTTTTAGAAGAGGAGCAAATACAATGCATGAACAGCAGCAAGGTAGACAAAAGGAAACTTGCCCAAAATGTAACAAATTTTTAGTCCGAAAAGGGAACAGACATTAATTATTGTTTTGAAAAAATTTGGAAAATCCATCTAGAATAAATAACAAACAATTTATCTTCTTTTTGTTTTGAGCGTTTTGCAGATCATTGTACATGGATTGTATACCATCTTTGGAAAATAGTTGTGCAAATTCTTTTAAGATATATAACAATTGGAAGATTTCTGGATTATTAGAATCGTTAGGAGTATTTTGTGGAGAATTGATAGGTTTTTTTTACCATTAGAAATATGTTTCATTTAATATATCTGTACAGTTAATTCCGAAAAGAGCTTTCAAGGACAACTGTCTAAGTATTTAAATAATACATGGAGGAACTTATAAAGTCAGTTCTTCCCTGATTTTAGTGAGACAGATCTTCTTGAAAGGTTAATTATGAAATAATACTTTCTCCTAATGTAATTATTTCAACAATTAAATGGTACAAAAAATTCATAAATTTTAAGTCAGGGTCAGTTAACTGCTTGAATTTAATCGAAATTCTCTGTTAATATGTGTTGTTATAATATACTCCATGCATTCAAATACAATATGTTTTAAATAACTAAGTTTTAATGGAAGTTCATTGTTTATCTCCCAGTCTAGGAGCAGATCATGATGGAGTAGGAACAGCTGCTGAATGCCCGGAAAATTAGGATTCGTCATGAGTAGAAATATTCACACTTTTGATTTGAATTGGTCACATTGCAGCAAAAACAGATGAGAAAATTCTTGAAGTAAATACTTTTAAATATCAATCACATCATTTTTTTTCTAATGCAGCGGGCAAATTGACCGTGATCTTTTATGCCATAAGAGCTGCACAGACGTTACTCCCTTTGCACTACCCAGGGGTGCATGTAGCTTGAAGATAAGCTACGGACGCAGAGTAACAATGGCCCCGCAATGCTCTAACGATCCTATTAGGACCGGGACCTACGGTTTAAAGTGGATTCCGAACCACTACAAACACCCATGGCAACGGCGGGCTTTGAACCGATACCTGTGGTACCGAGCACCAGAGCGCTAGTCACTCGGCCATCAGACCCACAATCACATCATACTACTGCATTTTCTTAAACATAGGTCATATCTGAGAAGCACAATTAAAAGCCTTTCGAGACTATTTTTCTTTATAGAAAGACAGTAAATAGGATACAATATTGTTATTGTAGACGAGATATTATTTCTGTTATAACTTTATGTGTATAATTCTTCTGTACGTAAACTCTTCCTAAACGGCTTGACCGATTTTGATGAAATCGTGCGTGTGTTTAATAAAACATGGAAAATGATTTAATGCTACCCCTTTAGCTGTAAGTCGCCACTAGAGGGTGCTGCAGTGTATCAACTTCTATACCGTTCAACCAATCGTATGAAAATTGGTAGTAATATGTATTCGAGTATGGAAAATATGTTCGCGCTATCCACTTTATTGTTATTTGCCAAAAGATGGTGCTTCAACATTTCATCTTATATACCGTACAAACGATATCCATGAAAATTACTATGCACATATGTTGGAACATGGAGAATATATTCGCGATATGCAATCTTCTACAATGCCTTTTTTTCTGACAGGACAACGTATGCTGCTTCTGCTAGTTATAAATAATATTTTCGTAGCTACACGTCATCTTAATTTATATTGCAATGAAGCATTCAAACTATACTTTGGCGAGTAAATACAGAGATTAAAATACACAAAACAGATGCATTATGCAATAATGAAAAAAAACCAGTACCAATGATACCATGAGATACGATCTCCCAGTAAATTTCGTAAAGGAAGCCCATCAAAATAATAATTATTGTTTTATTTTTGAGAAATCAGTACAATAATTTTTCTGAATAATTTATAACATTTTTTCAATTACTTACTTTTCCTCAATAATTTTAACATGGGGAATAACTACACGGTCGATTAGCCGTGTTTTTTAACAGTAAGAGTTTAAGATAAATGAGTCATGGCAGTTATATAGGTAGAGGTTATGGATTTGTTCCCAATTCTCGCAACCAATGACTATCAAAGTATGGAACTTAGTAAGCATTATTTCCCATTACTATGATCTGCTTACATGCGTGGTTTACTAATTTTAATCAGAGAAGAACTGCCATAGGAAAAGGTTGTTGTTGTTATTACCTATGGCTTTATTAGAACTCAATCCATACAAATTTGACCACTTACAATAGAAACAAATTTATAAACTAATCAAAATTACAAAGGGAAAAGACGAAACATTTTTAACAAAAAACCGCCCAAAGACTTTAAAAAAGTTGAAAAACAAGTTAAATGTTTTAAGGATAAAAATTTAAAAACTAGAAGCACCATAATAGAAATCGGTGTGATCAAGACATGTCCTCCAGTAAAGAGTACACGAATCACCATTCTGTTGTAAGTTAGAGTCCAGTTCCGAGCAAACAAGTCGATGGGCCTTATTCATTTTCTCTGTTTTATATAAAACGCGTTAGAGTTCGCAATCCCTAATTTATCCACAGGAAAAGTAATGAAATAAAATAAAACAGATATAAATATTATTAGTAATGTATTTTGGGATTCTTAATTACTGCATTCAAAATTAAAGATCGAGTTATTAAAATGTTGGGTATTTTTAAAAATTTTAAAACATTTTGCATAATTATTTACAAAATTTTTTTTTCATTTTCAGTTTACCAAAAGCCAAATGCTTGCAGAACTACGCCGGAAGGAATTTCTAGAAAGGCAACCTGAACTAAACAAGAACAAAGAGTTGTTTCATTATTTATTTATAATGTAATGCTGAATTGTGGTTTAGAACTTCCATGAGATAATACTTTACACAACTAAACCGGAAGGAATTTCTAAAAAGCAATTTGAACTAAACAAGAACAAAGAATTATATTCTTATTTTTTACAATGTAATGCTGAATTGTGGTTTAAAACTTCAATGAGATAATACTTTACACAACTAAGCCGGAAGGAATTTCTAAAAGGCAACCTGAACTAAACAAGAACAAAGAGTTGTTTCTGTTATTTGTTTATAAAATGCTGAATTGAGAACTTCCATGAGATAATACTTAAAACCGGAAGGAATTTCTAAAAAAGCAATTTGAACTAAGCAAGAACAAAGAATTATATTCTTATTTTTTATAATATGCTGAATTGTGGTTTAGAATTTGCATGAGATAATACTTTACACAACTAAACCGGAAGGAATTTCTAAAAAGCAATTTGAACTAAACGAGAACAAAGAATTATATTCTTATTTTTATAATATGCTGAATTGTGGTTTAGAATTTGCATGAGATAATACTTTACACAACTAAGCCGGAACTAAAAAAGCAATTTGAACTAAACGAGAACAAAGAATTATATTCTTATTTTTTATAATATGCTGAATTGTGGTTTAGAATTTGCATGAGATAATACTTTACACAACTAAGCCGGAAGGAATTTCTAAAAAGCAATTTGAACTAAGCAAGAACAAAGAATTATATTCTTATTTTTTATAATATGCTGAATTGTGGTTTAGAATTTGCATGAGATAATACTTACACAACTAAGCCGGAAGGAATTTCTAAAAAAGCAATTTGAACTAAACGAGAACAAAGGAATTTCTTAATAATATGCTGAATTGTGGTTTTGAATTTGCATGAGATTTGAAACTAAGCCGGAAGGAATTTCTAAAAAAGCAATTTGAACTAAACGAGAACAAAGAATTATATTCTTATTTTTTATAATATGCTGAATTGTGGTTTAGAATTTGCATGAGATAATACTTTTACACAACTAAGCCGGAAGGAATTTCTAAAAAAAAGCAATTTGAACTAAACGAGAACAAAGAATTATATTCTTATTTTTTATAATATGCTGAATTGTGGTTTAGAATTTGCATGAGATAATACTTTACACAACTAAGCCGGAAGGAATTTCTAAAAAAGCAATTTGAACTAAGCAAGAACAAAGAATTATATTCTTATTTTTTATAATATGCTGAATTGTGGTTTAGAATTTGCATGAGATAATACTTTACACAACTAAGCCGGAAGGAATTTCTAAAAAGCAATTTGAACTAAACATTAACAAAGAATTATTTTCTTATTTTTTACAATGTAATGCTGAATTGTGGTTTAAAACTTCAATGAGATAATACTTTTCTTTGTATATATATATTTTTTTTTTATGTATATATTCATACGATTTTTTTTTTTACCTTTGTTTTTATGGTTGTAAATAAAATACTGTTAAAAAGTATCTAAATAAAGAACGAAATTCCATTACAAAAGGGTAGTTATTTATAGAGCTATGAAACAAATTATTCTATGCTGTCATACATTCCATACAAGATTTGTTTTTAACATTCTCGAAATTTATAACTTTAAGCAATAAGCTCATGTAAAGGTAAATTTGTTAAGCACTAACAATTTTTGAATTGTTTATGCTAATTCATTCATTCAAGGCATAATTTATTCTTTCTTTTACAAACCGCAAGAATGTGCAACTGTAGTGTTGTCATTGTTTGTGTAACTGGGTGTGTTTGGGTTGGGACTTGAGTCACAGGTTTCAGAACACATAGCTTTATTTACAAGCGCACAAACACCACTTACACACAATTAAAACATACAACCTGGAGCATATTTAAAGATATGTAATTAAATATTCGTGGAAGGATTCCACTTCTAAGCCAAAAATAAAAATATTTCCTCTAGAATGAGAGATTGTAAACTAAACGTTTCTCAGCGGTAGAGCCAGTTGCGCTGTACTTCCTCTCGGGGTGAGAGTCTCGATGCCTATTGATCATTTCTCCCAAACGTTACAGGGGGCGCTCTTGCAGTGCATACGAGGAAGAAGCACGGTTACTGAACATTATTAATTTGTTGACAATTTTTTTACATAAATTATTAATTAATGTCTATATTTTATTATTGCTGAACTTATATTTAAATAAGGTAATGTTTTCTTTTACATTTTTTGCTTAAAATGTAAAATAAATTGATTAATGAAATAATCGTGATTTATTTAATTAGGATTTCAAATGTTTATTGAATCCTGATTAAATAAATAAGAATCCCTTTAATTTGTAATACAAAATAAACAAACCGAAATATCGATGATTAATTATTTTCTAATTAATTAACGATTTTATGTGTATATGAATACTAACGTTCGTTATCAAATATTTTTGAGAATTTTTAAAATACTTATATTCCTTTGTAAGACATGAAACAATACTTTTTTTTTACTAACAGAATTTGAGAATACAGAGAATATTCTTTAAAAAAAAAATCAATTTAGTTGAAGTAATTTTTTAACAACTTCTATTGCACAATTATGTTATTTTTAAGCAAATACAAATATAAAATTCTTAATAAAATACTTGAAATTAAATTATTCTAGTAAATCTAAAAGGAGATATCTATAATGGAGGTGTATATGACAAGAGTTGATAAGGGCTGATAATATCAATTATCTTTGTTACACGTTACATTGACTTCGTTATAGTCTGGATTACACATTATAATCTTTTACTAAATGATATTCAGGTTTGATAACATTTTAATATTTATTAAAGGTAGTTTCAATAAAAAAATAAAATTAATGTATCAAATGCATTTAAAAGCAAGAAATGTCTTACTTCCATTGGCGGGGAATATAAACATATAAAAAATACAATAAAGAAAGAACAAAAAACATCAAAACACGGTAGAAGAAGCAAACATCGAAGCCATTGCCACAAGAGCTCTATGGCACTCCAATATCTTGCAGTCTCGAAGTCAGTTCCACGGAGTGTCTTGCAACATTGCAGGTATTTTCTATTCATGGCTCTTTCAAGCCACAAAGACGACAGTAGGCATGGTCATATACACCTATACGATATAAGTGTTCACCCAGACAGTCATGTCCTGTTATAAGTCTGAAAAGAGCTACTGCATTTCGGCGAGGCTTGTCTAGTATTGTATCTAGCTAGTATTGTCTCACTCCGATTCTTACTTTTAATCTCTCCCATAGCTCATTTTCATAACATGAAGCCTAATACTTTTGCTACATGAATCCTAATCCTTTTGCTACATGAAGTCTAATGCTTGGTGTACCTTGCAAGCCAAATAGTAGCTAACCAAGTATTAGGCTTTTTATTAGAAGTGAAGTATTAGATACAACCAAGTATTAGGCTTTGGAAGCCTAACAGTTGGCCTTGGTATGCATGAAGCCTGATACTTCATTATATACAAGAAGCCTAATACTTCATTATATTCATGAAGCCTAATACTTACACGTATATTTATTTATTATACATGGAGCCTAATACTTAGTCTTGGTATACATGAAGTCTAATACTTCATGTATATTTATTTATTATACTTGAATCCTAATTGGTGGACTTTTTGTGGTGTACAAGAAGGAAAAAAATGCGATATAGCAAATTAGAAAATAAAGTTTGGATGTTAATTTCTAAAAAGCTTTCTTATTTTAACTAAGTACTTACGAATAATTTTATTTAAGGAACATTCAAAACAGAAAATTTTCATGGAGAATTCATTTAAAGTGCATTGGAAGGATATATATTGTGATTAATTGTCATCATTACAAAAGAAACTAAATTCTATTTATGAAGATTCTTGATGAATTCCTGGCGTGATAACATGAAAGATTGATAAATATTTATCAAGGTTTCAACAATACATTTGGCACTCAGACTAATATGAATTGGTTCATGCCTAATCATTTACCACAATTTTGTCTTGCTACTTAAAAAAAAGCATAAACTGAAAAAAAGTTACTATATTCTATACGATATATCGTAAATAACTTACAACAATTATAAAGTAAAGATAAAGTACAAGTATTTTAATCAATAAATAAAATTAATATACATTAAAAATTTAACATTGGT
Source organism: Caerostris extrusa (assembly GCA_021605095.1). Classification (NCBI taxonomy): domain Eukaryota; kingdom Metazoa; phylum Arthropoda; class Arachnida; order Araneae; family Araneidae; genus Caerostris; species Caerostris extrusa. The sequence goes on along the minus strand of BPLR01012943.1, from coordinate 9,357 downwards.
ATCATTGCTGAATAAGAATAATAATAGTATTGAAAATTGGTAATATTACTCATGATTTAGCACTAAAAATATTTTGAAGTTAAATATAAAAATAGGATAACGTATATCCCAAGAAAATTACTATTTAAAGAGCCAAATCAATACATTTTCCCATGATAAAAAAATTACAGTATAAGTACAATGTTTTTAACACTCATGAAAGACCGAATCACTGGCTAAAACAAATGAACACATTATTTTAAATTTCAACATTTATACGTCAAAAGTACAATAAATTAGTAGACAACACTCATTTGAATCTAAAATGGCACTTTACAAAAGTTATTTTACAATTAAAGTAAAATTTTAAGTTATAAAGTAAATATAATTATTGTCAAATAATTATAAAACACTTTAACGTCACTTATATATAAACTTTAAATAAGTTTTACTTATTTTTATACGTAATTTATACCTTAACTTTTACTTGTTTATATATGTAACTTATGTAATTATAAAATAAAGTTATTGTACTAATGTGCCCAAAAAATAAGACCAATTATTTTTTTTTTTTCCAAAACTCTTTATTTATTCTTCCAAATTTATTTCATTGCCTTCAAAGTAATCCCCTCCGGACACAATGCACTTATGACAATGTTTTTTCCAATCCTCAATGTATGCTAAAAAGCGCTCGGCGATTCACTTTGAATCTCTTAAATCGACTCAAAATGATGTCCCCGAGTGGTCTTTCGAGTTTAGGGAATAGCCAGAAGTTCCACGGTGTGAAAACGGTGGGTGAGGAACGATATGGATTTCATTTTTTGGCGAAAAAGTCGCGAAGAATCAATGTAGTGTGAGCTGGCGCATTCAGTGGTTTCGGTACTAATCGAGATTTGACGCGTTTGAGGCCCAAATGATATTGACCGATCTTTTAAAATTCCATCATCATAAGCAAGGTCTCTAATTGTAAAACGACGGTTTGCAAGCACCGAATCTTTAATTTTTGGATGTGAGCTTCGTCCGTTGAGGTTGATGGTGGAACAGAGGACACTTTGTCTTCAACGCGCTCTCTGCTTTCTTTGAACTGTTTATACCACTTCTAAGCACTTCTTCTTTCCGATATAGGAATACTCACCGAATGCCTTCTGCAACAACATTCTATACGTTTCCGCAAACAAAATTTAATGCAATTTCTTTGCTCAATTGATTCAGACATTTCAAAAATCGCCGGAATCAGTTTTAGCATCTCACAAAGCCAAGCGTAACTTAAGCACTAATGAATATTTTGAAGTCAAATTTCCCACAGATGTCAAGGACAGTGCCAGCAACCTAAAAAAAAAAGAATTGAACCTGAAAACCCTGAAATTCAATAAGCCCCGGGAATTTTAAATTGAAAATTGGTCTTATTTTTTGGACACAGTACTAAAATTCGCCTAGTTTCCTTTAATGCGCAACACATTAACAGATACAGCTGTTTACTAATGGTATTAATCTACAGAATGTAATGGAATGATTCACAGTTTAAAGACAACAGATTAAAAAAAATTCTTCAGTAAATCTCTACGATTATACAGGGAAGGCGGAGTTATACAGTGACTGTTACTAATCATTACAATAAATTAAAAAATCCTTCCGAAATTTGCTGAACATTGTGGTTGCACGTAGAACAAAACTAATTTGTTTTCGACAAACATTACTTCTTGGACGGTGAAGTACTGAAGCACTAGGTTTGTATAAAAATCATTTAATTTGCCAATTCAGGAATTTCATTTATTTATTCAAAAAGTGTGTTTTAATTTGTTTATTAATTATTTAATTAATCAATTTATTATATTAATTAAACACTTAATTTTATTAATTTATGGGCTAATTAATTAATTTTTTTCTAAAATATACGTTTTATACGTTATATTTTTTGTAATTGAACAATTCTGCGAGGTCCTAATTCTTTTATTCTAATTTCTAACTCAGCCTGAATGAGCAATTCAATATTATGAAAAAATATCTAATTATATATTTTTTTAATAAAAACGGTATTGATTTAATGGATGTTATATAATGGTGGTGTTGAATTTGTGTTTTGGCTAAATTTTTATGATTTTACTTTTTTGTTTATTAATTTTTGTTCGTTTCTAATCAATTAGAAAGTTCTCGTACACCGGAAATTTTTTTTTAGTTTAAAATATTATTTTTATTAGTACAATTTACATAGATATGAATTGATTGTTGTTAGTGTTTGGTACCTTAATTTCCTATAAATGTAATTATTTATAAAGTAATAATTTTTCATATATATCAATGTTTATGTTAAAAGTAATGGTTGTATGTATATATATATATATAACCCTGATTATGTTAAATATGCTATTCTGATCTATTATTTTTGTATATTTCAGATATATTTCACATAAAATTACATTTTTCTATGAATAAAAATGATGTTTAATATAATTCTGTGTTGTTTTCTAACCATTATTGTATTGGCATATGGTAGTACACTACCTTCTTCATTTGTACCAGTAAGTATGCATTTTTTTTTTAAAAATTAACTATTATTGTACTAATAAATTATTATTAAAATCATTTGAAGATCTCATTTATAAAATTTAAAAAAAAAAATTCCATGTTCATATTTATTATACAGATTCTTTAAAATGGTTCTCCTTCTTGTTCGACATTTATCATACCATGGTAAATTCATTTTAATTATGGAATATCAAACATATTTAAAATACTTCACGTAGTAAATTCATTTTAATTATGGAATATCAAACATATTTAAAAGATTCACTTAGTAAATTTATTTTGAATTATGGAATTCCAAACATTTAAAAGACTTTTTAAAACATTTAAAAAACATTTAAAAACATTTTTAAAGAAACATTTTAAAGACATTAAAAGTTATATTTATTTGTTGTATACTTAGATGAACAAAATATTTCTTTGCTTTCATTAAATAATCTTTAAAGAGGGTGTGTTCTGGTGGATAAAGGATTGATTTTTCAAATTGTGGATACTCGGTTGTAAGCAATAAATAAAGGCGAATCAAAAGCTCTCCTGTAAATGCCGAAGATGGACCTAATAAATCAATAAGCCTGAAAAGTCAACTCGAGATTGCCAGCAATTTAAATACCATATTTAGAGAAATTTGTTCTAAGCTATGTTAAGAAAAAGATGAATCCTGGGTAACCTGAGTAAAAATCACTTCAATATTTGAGTTTTTAATGGCAAATTCTTTCAAGTAAAATGCATTATTAAATAATTCTTAAAGAATATTTAACAGTTTTTAAAAAATAATTTTACAGTTCTGAACAATGCTAGTGATTATAACATAAAAACTATTACTATAATATTTAAGATGATTTATCGTTATTGTTTTGTTTGATAAAAATATTTCTTTAGTTTTCAAGAAAATAGGCTGGTGTCATTGAATAACTTTTGGAACCTTAATCTGTTTTATTATTATTTTCTGGATGGTGTAACATGGAGTTTTTTAACTATTTAACGAGTTCTTTGTTATTATAATAAACCGGCTTTTATCTTCAGTTATTTTGATTATCTATAACTAATTATGGATTTCAAGAAAATCCGTTAAGGTTTTATTTTTCAATATTCTCATGACAAGTTGAAAATTAGAATGATAAAAAATGGTATGGTATTACCATAAAATTTTACTGATATTAAAGAATGTAATTTATGTAATGCAAATGGATAAAACAGTACTCAATATAGAATGGGGATTTTACATTTGAATATACTATCAATTTGAAATTAGGAAAAATTAAAGTAATTTATTTAATTATGTATAATAATATTACAATCCTAAACAATGTTAGTGGAGGGGCCTGAATGGCCGAGTGGCTAGCGCTCTGGTGCTCGGTACCACAGGTTTCGGTTTCGGGTTCGAGTCCCGGCGGCGCCATGGAGAATCCACTTAAACAGTAATTCCGGTCGTAACAGTTCGGAATCCACTTTAAAACAGTAATTCCCGGTCCTAACAGGATCGTAGAGCGTTGCGGGGCATTGTTACTCCGCGACCGGGGCATATCTTCAAGTTACACGCGCCGCCTGGATAATGCAAAGTGAGTAACGTCTGTGCAGCGCTTGCCTTAAGGCATCAAAGACCAAGTTGTCTAAGTGTTTGCCAGCTGCATTAGAAAGTAAAAAAAAAAAGACAATGTTAGTGGTGATAAAATAAAAACTGTTATTGTAATATTCTCGATGAATTTTTCTCAATTTGATAAAAATATTTTTGTTGCTTTGTTATTAATTTAAAAATTTAATTAACTAATGAATATACAGGAAGTAGAAAAAATTTCCCGTATGTTTATGAATTAATTTTTATCATATTTGACAATTTCAGCAATTTATAAATGAATTAATTTACATTGCAGAACCATAAGCACGTTACTCAATATAGAATGATGATTTTTTTACATTTGAATATACCATCAATTTGGAAGTAGAAAAATTAATGTAATTTATTTAATTATGTATAACAATATTGCAATCCTAAACAATGTTAGTGGTGATAAAATAAAAACTGTTATTGTAATATTCTCGATGAATTTTTCTTAATTTGATAAAAATATTTTTCGTACTTTATTATTAATTTAAAAATTAATTAATTAATTAATATAGGAGAAGTAGTAAATTTTTTTCGTATGTTCATTAATTAATTTTTATCCTATTTGACAATTTCTACCATTGATACATGAATTAATTTGCATTTCAGTACCATAAGCGAATGGACCTATCTACATTGAGAAATACATTCAATGTTGATTCTTACGATAAAGGTAAAAAATTTTTAAAATGCATTTTTTTATTTAACAATGTTTTTGTTTTTATTATTATTTCTCAAAATAATGGAGCGAAACATAATTTCTAACAAATAAAAATAATTTGTATTATATAATTAAAAACCTTTAAAAATTGTATTCTTGTTATAATTAAACACTGAGTATTTCTAGGGTAATTATAAATATGTAAAAGCTAAGGATGTAAGATGTAAAAAGCTAACAAAGAAAATAATTTTTAAGCAATTTTTTTTTTTGTTTTAATACAAATGATGAAATTCAATATGAATAAAATTGGCATGCAACACAATTTGGATTAACAGTTTATTTCCATTAAAAATTATTAATTTTAATATATTATTGAAATCTTATATTATATTATACTCTTATACCTTGGTACAATTATCCTAGTCGAATATCGTTGTATTTAACCTTGAACTTTAAGTACCAACAAAGTAACCTTGAACTTTAAATACTAATAAGGTAACCTTGAAAGAGCAGCTAAGTAACCTTTTAACTTTCCATAGTACTAATAAAATAACCTTGAAGTAATAGTTCAGGTAAACTTGAAAGAGCAGTTAACTTAAACTTTCCATAGTACTAATAAAGTAACCTCGAAGTAATAGTTCAACCTTGAACTTTAGTACTAATAAGTAACCTTTTGAAGTAGTAATAATATTGCAGTTCTGGACAACAGAACCTTCAACTTTAAATACAAAGTAATTCAGAACCAGTAACATTTAACTTTAAATACTAATAAAGTAACCTTGAAGTAGTAGTTAAGTAATCTTGAACTTTTCATAGTACTAATAAAGTAACCTTGAAGTAGTACTTAAGTAACATTGAACCTTCCATAGTAGTAATAAATTTAACCTTGAAGTAGTAGTTAAGTAACTTTGAACTTTCCGTAGTGCTAATAAAGTAACCTTGAGTCGTAGTTATGTTATCTTGAATTTTAAGTACTAATAAAGTAATCTTGAAGTAATGAACTTTCCATAGTTAAGTCACCTTGAACTTTCCATAGTACTAATAAGTTGAACCTTGAAGTAATAATAAAAGTAACTAAGTAACCTTGAACTTTTAATTACTAATTAAGTAACCTTGAAGTAGTATTTAAACTTTGAACCTTTCCGTAGTGCTAATAAAAAGACCTTGAACTTTAGGTACTAATAAAGTAATCTTGTAACACCTTGAAGTAGTAGTTAATAGTGTCCTTGAACTTTAAATACCATAATATTGCGGTTCTTCCATAGTTCCTTGAAGTAGTACGAAATAGTTCCATAGTAGTAATAGATTGTCAAAGACAAAGTAACCTTGAATGGTAATCTTGAATTTTAAGTACTAATAAAAGTAATCTTGAAGTAATGGTTAAGAAGTCACCTTGAACTTTCCATAGTACTAATAAGTTAACCTTGAAGTAATAGTTAAGCAACCTTGAAATATTTCTAACTCAAGCGACTTGAACTTTAGGTAGAAAAACAAAGAAGTGTCCTTGAACTTTCCATAATATTGATAGTTCCTGTCAAATGTTCAACTGAAGATTGTCATACGATGGTAAAGAAGAAGAAAAGCATCATTTTTTTGGAAATATTTCTCTCAAACTGCAAGAAAACAAAGAATAATGATTATTGAAGATGTATACGATGAACAGTTAAAAAAATAGTTTTTTGTGTTTAAATGACTGGGATATAAGTTAACTTAATTTGGTAAATTAGAAAATAATTGATAATAAAAATTAGAAAACTTTCCTAGAAAATAATTTTTGAAATTGTAATCAACCTCAAATTTTTAAATTGGGATCAACCTTAAATTTTTAAATAGTAATTAACCTTAAATTTTTAAATTGTAAATTGAAATAAATCAATATTAAATTTTGATTAATCTTAAATTTTTAAATTGGGTAATCAACCTTAAATTTTTAAATTGTGATCAATCTTAAATTTTTAAATTGTAATCAATATTAAATTTTTGAAATAATCAACATTAAATTTTTAAATTGTGATTAATCTTAAATTTTTAAATTGTAATCAATATCAAATTAGAATCAACTGATTAATCTTAAATTTTTAAATTGTAATCAACAACATTAAATTTTTAAATTGTGATTAATCTTAAATTTTAAATTGTAATCAATATTTTGAAATAGTAATCAACCTTAAATTTTTAAATTTTCAAATTAAATTTTGAAATAGTAATCAACATTAAATTTTTAAATTGTGATTAATCTTAAATTTTTTAAATTGTAATCAATATTAAATTTTGAAATAGCAATCAACCTTAAATTTTTAAATTGTGATCAATCTTAAATTCTTAAATTGTAATCAACCTTAAATTTCCAACTTTAATTAAACTCAATTATTACTTTTCTTATATTGCATTATTGCAAGCTCTTTTCATCGTTGTATTTATTCTTTCTTTTTAAATATGTCCTCTTATTTGGCTTTAAATTGTGATGCATCTTTCGAGAAACATCTAGTTAAACAAAATATGAGAATTTGAAAATTAACTAAGAACTGCTAGTGATTTATTTTTTTAATTTGATGCTCCATTTCTAATAAATAGTTTCAAATTATTAAAAAATTATTCTTATTCTGAATTTAAGCATCTCATCTTTTAACGTATGCTTATAATTTATTTAATGTCTTACAGGATAATGATACATTAATAGCATATCAGGATTTAGAACAAGTGGTTGGTTTTACTATTTTATACAAGGAATCAGGAGATATGAAGATGGTAACGTAACAGTTTGTTTTTTTAATTAACAAAAATATTATTAATATATAGAATTTGTATTCACGACTCTGTGGTCAATAGGAGCAGCTGATGTTCAAAAGGGTTCAAATTAGAAACCGTTGGTGGCAATTATGATTTTCCTTCTATTGGTGAATTTTAAAATTTCTTCCTCTTTACAATGTAAATTTTAAAAATTTATTTGAATTTAAAATATGAATTTTTAAACAACACTAATTTCAAAAATTTCCAAAAAAAATCAGAAAAATTAGGATTGTGAAATTTCCATTAATTGCAATTAAATGAAATTTAGTGTTGTTTGTTTCTTATCCCACTTGATCGATAGCAATATCTAGATCAAGTCCATGAGTCCACGTCTTTAAACGACGAATCATAATAAAGGGACGGGGTAAATGCAGCTTCTTTTGGTGCTTGACCTTCAACACACAGATATGGGACACCCAAAGGGAGAAGTCCGACTTTACCCCATCCGGCTATACCCGGACACTAGGTACCATTTAAGTCACCTTTTACGACATGCATGGACTACAGTGGGGCTATTCTAATCCGAACCCACACAGGGATGAAAATTTAGTAAAAACATTAATTAAACAAAACTGCACAAATCAGGTACATAAGACAAACAATAGATGACTTTTTTGTGTTGAAAATACAGAAAATGCAAATGTACCAAAAACAAAACTTAGTATCAGAGTTAAATCATTCAGTCAGAGTGCAATCTGTTTCATTATGGAATAAAATCATCTCTAACAGTTTGTACATGAAGAGAACAGGTTAAGTGTATCAATATATTACTTTAGAGAATTCCAAACATATTCAAATCCGGAAAACGTTTTTCCAGCCCATATGCACAATTGTCCCATCATGGAGACATAATAGCAATTCCATGCTCGAGGTGATGGTATTCATAAACAAAAATGAAACGATACACAGTGCTTTAATAATAACATATTTAAACTTTTTATTTAAAACTGTTTTCTAGCGACATTTTGTATTTATTAATTTAAAACAACTATATGAATGTTAATTCATTCAAAGGAATAAATCAGGTGAACGGTTTAAATCTTTAAAAATAGCTTTTTTTTTTATTTTAAACATTTCTCAGCTAAATATATTATCAAAGTCTTTAGTTAACAAAATTAATAAATTTGTCTGAGATATTTTTTTTAAAAGATCGTGGCATTTTCTCATGGGAATAGTTGTAGCATTTCGTTCCCAGGAGAGAGGAATGTGTGTTCTTTAACAAGTACGTAATAATAACCTATCACTCAAATTTGGCAGCAGATAAAGCAATGTTGTGGATACTTATATTACATGAAGTTAGTGTTTGTACTAACAAGAATAACCTGTTACTCAAATCTGATTGCAGTTAATCAGTGTCATAGAAAATGAGACCTCATGAAATTAGCGATTGCCTGTGCGATCTTCACAGGTCAAAACAATTACAAACTCGATGTGGACTACGTGATGAGTTGCTGCATCGGGATTGCTGATAGACCATGGGCTGAAGAGTGTCGACTCCAGTAAGAAGTGAGGGAAACTGGCCTTCTCCCCATCTTGACGAATTTTCTAAAGGGAGGTTTTTGGTGAGAAGAATGAGAGTTCTGCGACGAGCCGATAAGAAATGTTGTCTTTTTCTCCGTAGTGATTGAGCAGACCGAAGTTTCCACCTGTTTTAAAAGTGAGCCATTTGTCGTTTCGTGTATCACGGTGTGTGATAAATAAGGCCTTCCGCAGACCTGGTAAAATAGATTCGTCGTTGACTTGAGAACTCTGAAAAACCCGACCTTGGAGTGAACTGCTCTTGTGAATCAAATCACCTTTA